>OY821518.1:61603291-61869328 GCA_963682025.1 Cordilura impudica | reverse complement strand
AGAGTATAACTTATTACTAGTGTACTGAAAAATTATTTTAAATAAAACAATTTTAGTAAAAATGTCTTCTAAATAGCCTTGATTTTCATCTTTTAGAAGTTGTTTGGCTTCTTCGTCTAATTCATTAAAGGTAGTTTTCCATTTTTGTGGAATGCTGGATATATATGGATCTGAAGTGAACCACAAAATAGTGAAAAGTTCTTCATTAGTGCAACATCTGGACATTTTTCTTGTGTTGTGCTCGGAAAAGAATTTATAGTCTTTGTTCCTTTTTCTTACGCTTCTTCAGATAGATTTCCTATTGGCAGTATATTGTTTTGAATCTTTTTTTCCCCATGGTACAAATTTTATGAAGTGTGGAAAACATATATCGCCAATAGTATATTTCGTTGCAAACTTTAGCAGATTGTGAAGGTAGGCATTCTTTTTTAGCAGCAACTAAATCTCAACACTCTGGAAAAATCCCACAATTCTTTTCATTGGTTCGCTTCGGCAATTCCTTATATTGATTTTTGGTCAACTTCAAATCCAAAAGTAGGGCGAAAGCTTATTCTGGAGTAAATTTCTTATCTTCAATTGGTATAGGATTCCTTTTCAAAATCCTCTTAGCCCGCCTTGCGCTTGCTTCTATTATTTTTTCAATTACTTCAATTTTACTTTTCTTATTTTGTGTTGGTTGAATTTGGTGTAAAAATGATGTAGATGAACTCTCAAAAATAAGTTTCTTTAATAACCAGTCTTAGTGAGGTTTGTACAGCTTTGCCTTGCTATGAGAGCATTAAATGTACCGTTTTTAAAATTTTATGCAAAATATTGTACGTAACCAAATAGATTACATACTAATAAATTGACGTTTTGCTTCATCAATACTCAAAGCAACAACATATCCTGGAGCAGACGTACCGTCAGACCACAATTTGTTGTTTGCCAAACTAAAACTGAAGCTTTCTACTACAAGAAAGCCAAAACAACAATCTCAGCTCGATCTTGAAAAATTGAAAAACGTACAATTTAAAAATACTTTTATTTGTAAGATAAACCAAGAAATTGAAAATATAACAATCACAGATGTAGATCCAATAGATCTATGGGAAGAAACAACGACTATGTTAAATAACATAGCAAACACAAATATTGGTTTTAAACGTAAAAACCGTAACCAGAAATGGATCACAGATGAAATTCTGATATTGATGGATGAAAGAAGAAAACACAAAAATAATAATGACTATGAATATAATCGTTTACAAAATCTTATCAGAAGAAAAATACGTGAAGCTAAAATAACTGGATGGAACAACAATGTTTAGGAATTGAAAATTTGCAAGCAAAACACGACGAATTCAATCTTCATAAAAGATAAAAGATGTATGTAATATAAGAAAAAATATTCATGCAAATATCTTGGTAAACGAGCTTAATGAAATAGTTTCAGAACCCTCTGATAAAAAAGAAATATGGAAACAATATATAAGAGACCTTTTTTCAGTTGATTCTAGATCTGTTAACAACGACCAATTGCAAATTCCTGCATTGGAAGGTCCAATAATTACAAAAGAAGAAATAGTTAAGGCAGTAGATCAATCCAAAAATAATAAATCAGTAGGGTGCGATGAAGTACCAACAGAAGCACTTAAACTCCTTGATGAAGAAGGTATTAAAATACTTGAAAAAGTTTTTAATCATGTATATGATACAGGCATTTTTCCAAACAAATGGCTAAAGTCTACATTTATAGCACTGCCAAAAAAGAGTAATGCGAAAATATGTAAGGATTTTAGACTAATAAGTTTTATGTGTCATTCACTTAAAATATTCTTAAAAATAATACATCAACGTATATACAAACAAGTAAGAAAATTATAGTCGGTCTAGACGACTATACGATACCTTATATCATGCCCTCTCAACTGGACATAGAAAATAAGCAAAAACCAAATTTGAGTCTGATTTTTATTAATTTTTTTGGCTGCAGATATGAAAAAGTTCATATCGGATGCTATATCTATATGGGGACTAGGTCCAAAAATGGACCGATCCTGATCATGTTTGGTACAGTCTCTTGTATTTTGCAAAAATATATACAAACCAAATCTGAGAAGAATAAGTGCAATATTTTTGTTTTTTATTAGATTAGGTGAAGATCGGGAAACAGCTCTATATGGGGCCAAAGGGATCATTTTTGGACTACTCATTAATGGACGTAATGAATGCATATAAAACCCAATTTCAGTAAGATATATATGACAATTTGGATCTTATGGCAATTTATGTCGATTTCATAGGGGTAATTTGTATGGGGGCTAGGTCTGAACATGGACCGATTCTCACCAGTATCAACAGCGTTCATCCCATGGCTGATAGCAGCTTATATACCAAATTTCATCAAAATATATTCATAGTTGCGACCTGCAGTTTGATTACAAGCTTTACATGGACACACAGACGGACGGACGGACGGACATTGTTAAATCAACTAAGAAAGTGATTCTGATTCGATCGGTATAATTAAAGATGGGTCTAGGTCAAATATTTTTGGTTGTTACAAACAGCAGCACAAAGTCATTATACCCAAACCACATAGTGGTATAGGGTATAAAAATGCGAATTGTATATGGGTAGAACACAGTTTGGTTTTAAAGAATCAATGGGAACTCGCGAAGCTCTGTTTAGCATACAAGTGTTAATACAGAATTGCAAGGATGTACAAAAGGACGTATTTATTTGCTTTATAGATTACGAAAAAGCTTTTGACAGAGTTCAACATGATAAGTTAATAGAAATACTAAGATTAATCAATATAGACAGTAAAAATATTAACTGTATAAAATCTTTGTATTGGAATCAAAATGCGGAAGTCCGTGCTGGAGACCTAGGGACTGAAAGCATTCCCATAAACAGAGGAGTTCATCAGGGATGCATTCTATCCCCATTGCTTTTTAACATTTATTCAGAATGCATATTTGAAGAAACTCTTAATCATAATTGGAATAAAAGTAAGTGGTCAACATATAAACAATATTCGTTACGCAGATGATACAACACTGTTGGCAGATAACATGAATGATCTGCAGCGTCTATTAAGCGCCGTTAATACAAAAAGCAACCAATTCGGACTTAATATGAATATTGAAAAAACCAAATATATGATAATCAGCAGAAATAAAAATCCGTATGCTGGCTGCAATATACATATTAACAACGAACCTATTGAACGAGTTTCAAAGTTTAAATACCTTGGCTGTTGGTTACAAGAAACTTGGGAATGTGACAAAGAAATTAATGTTCGTATAGAAATGGCTAGAAGCACATTTTGCAAAATTAAGAAATTATTAACCAGCCGTGATATTAATATAAATCTCCGAATTAGACTTATGAAATGTTATGTGTGGTCAGTACTATTGTATGGAGTCGAAGCATGGACACTTAAAGTTGTTAACATGAATAAATTAGAAGCATTTGAAATGTGGTGCTATCGTAGATTATTAAAAATTCCATGGACTGACCGAGTAACGAACACAGAAGTATTAAACAGACTACAAAAAGAACGAGAAATTCTAAAAATTATAAAGCATCGAAAAATTTCCTATCTCGCCCATACCATAAGAGGTGATAAATACGAGCTGCTGCAACTTATTGTACAAGGCAGAATTGAAGGAAAAAGAGGCATTGGGCGGAAGCAAATGTCATGGTTAAGAAATATAAGAAACTGGACTGGCTTAAGAACCATAGGTGAATTAGTTCACACAGCGAGGAACAGAGATGAATTTCTACAAACGGTTAATAATCTATACTAGTCTATACTAATATAATAAAGAGGTAATGTGTGTTTGTTTGTTTGTTTGTTTGTAGGAGGTAATCTCCGTAACTACCCATCTGATCTTCCTGAAATTTTCACAGAGTCTTACTGCGGATATGGGAAGTGCTATAGGCTATAATTTTTTAAATATTTTTGGTGGGCGTGGCACCTCCCACACAAAGTAAATTTTTAATATCATATACACATATTGAGTATTATGATAGGGAGAGCTTTGCAAATTTGTGTGAGGTCAACTATTGTTAATATTAGTAGTCACGCCGGAAATGGGCGGGATCGGACAAGTGGGCGTGGTATCTATCATACAAATAAAAATTCAATATTATATCTCGAGTACTGTGATAGAGAGAGCTTTTAAAATTTGTCTGGTGTCACCTATTATTAATGTGAGTAGTCGGACAAAAAATGGGCAGTAGCGGACCAATAAGCGTGGCACCTGCCATACAAATTAAATATAAAATGCCATATATCTGGAGTACTGTTATAGTGAGAGTCTTGGAACTTTGTGTGAGCCGATAAGTTATTCATGTGATAAGTTAGACAAAAAATGGGCGTGATCGGAGCAGTGGGCGTGGCACCGCCCGTACAAAGTAAATATATATCATATAATTGGTATACCTAAAAAAAGGAAGCTTTGACACTTTGCTCGATACCATCAGATACCATCAGGAAAGACTCGACATTTTGCACGAGACCATCAGATATTAATCTGAATAGTCCAAAAAAATTGGGCGGGATGGAATTAGTGGGCGTGGTACCTCCTATATAAAAAATGGGAATTACTACGAAAGCGACAGTCTTATGACAAGTATATTAGTTATCAATGTGATTTGTCGTGGAAAATATAATATAAAATACCAAAAATCGCCAAACCCAAAATCGCGAGTAATAAAAATCGCCCAAAAACAAAAATCTTCAAAATCAAAAATGGGCAAAATCAAAAATCGCCAAAAATAAGATTGGCAAATGATGCTTTAAGTTCAACGCCAATAGTTAAGTGTTGCCAGACCTAATAGCGAAGCACACCAGGTTACATCTAGTAATATTATAAAGAGGTAATGTGTGTTTGTTTGTTTGTTTGTTTGTAGGAGGTAATCTCCGTAACTACAAATCTGATATTCCTGACATTTTCACAGAGTCTTATTGCGGATATGGGAAGTGCTATAGGCTATAATTTTTTAAATATTTTTAGTGGGCGTGGCACCTCCCACACAAAGTAAATTTTTAAAATCATATACATATATTGAGTATTATGATAGGGAGAGCTTTGCAAATTTGTGTGAGGTCACCTATTGTTAATATTAATAGCTACGCCGGAAATGGGCGGGATCGGAAAAGTGGGCGTGGTACCTCCCATACAAGTAATAATTCAATATTATATATACCGAGTACTGTAATAGAGAGAGATTTTCGAGTTTGTCTGATGTCACCTATTATTAATGTGAGTAGTCGGACAAAAAACTGGCAGAATCGGACCAATAGGCGTGGCACCTGCCACACAAATTGAATATAAAATGCCATATATCTGGAGTACTGTTATAGTGAGACTTGGGACTTGGGACTTTGTGTGAGCCCATAAGTTATTCATGTGATTAGTTAGACAAAAATAGGCGTGATCGGAGCAGTGGGCGTGGCACCGCACGTACAAAGTAAATATATGATGACACTTTGCACGACACCATCAGATTTTAATAAGAGTAGTCGGACAAAAAATTGGAGGGGTTCACATCAACGGGCGTGGCACTCCCCATGCAAAGTAACTATTTAATGTCATATATCTGGAGTAGTGTAAACGAGAGGGCTTTGTGAGCCGATATGTTCTTTGTATGATTAGTCAAACAAAAAAATGGGCATGATCCTACCAGTGGACGTAGCACAGCCCATGCAAAGTAGATATCTAATATCATATAACTGGTGTTCTATAAAAGGGAAAGACTCGACATTCTCCACGAGTCCATCAGATATTAATGTGAGTAGTTCAATAAAAATTAGGCGGGACAGAATTAATGAGCGTGACACCTCCTATATAAATAATATGAAGTACTACATTAGTTATCAATGTGGTTTGTTGTGGAAAATATATCGCCAAAACCAAAAATTCGCCAAAACCGAAAATTGCGAAAAATAAAAATCGCCCAAAAAAAATCCTCAAAATCAAAAATGGGCAAAATCAAAAATCGATAAAAAAAATTGCCAATTGCCATTCTAAGTTCAAGACCAATAGTTAAGTGTTGCCAGATCTAATTTTGATAATCCATCTTCTACTCATGGGCAGCTACATGTACCTTGCTCGAGGGTAGGAACGCCGAAAAATCTGATAATTGTTTTACCGAATGAAAAAAAAAAACATTGTATATCAGCAAGTATTCAAATAAAAAAACTACGCTAATAATCTATACTAACATAATAAAGATGTAATATGTGACCATCTGCACTTCCTGAAATTTTCACAGAGTCTTACTGCGGATATGGGAGTGCTACAGGCTGTAATTATACCCTACACCACTATGTGGTTTGGGTATATGACTTTGTGCTGCTGTTTGTAACAACCAAAAATATTTGACCTAGACCCATCTTTAATTATACCGATCGAATCAGAATCACTTTCTGAGTTGATTTAACAATGTCCGTCCGTCCGTCCGTCTGTGTTTCCATGTAAAGCTTGTAATCAAACTGCAGGTCGCAAATATGAATATATTTTGATGAAGTTTGGTATATAAGCTTTTATCGGCCATGGGATGAACGCTATTGAAACTGGTGAGAATCGGTCCATGTTCAGACCTAGCCCCCATACAAATTACCCATATGAAATCGACATAAATTGCCATAAGATCCAAATTGTCATATAGATCTTACTCAAATTGGGTTTCTATGCGTTCATTACATCCACTAATGAGTAGTCCAAAAATGATGCCTTTGATGCCATATAGAGCTGCTTCCCGATCTTCACTTAAATCTATTAAAAACAAAAATATTGCACTGATTCTTCTCAAATTTTGTTTGTACATATTTTTGCAAAATGCAAGAGACTTTACCAAACATGATCAGGATCGGTCCATTTTTGGACCTAGTCCCTTTATAGATATAGCATCCGATATGAACTTTTTCATATCTGCAGCCAAAAAAATTAATAAAAATCCCACTCAAATTTGGTTTGTGCTTATTTTCAATGTCCAGTTAGTTGGGCCTAAGAGATAGGGTTTCTAAACGCATGGTATAGGGTATCGTATAGTCGGTCCAGACCGACTATAATTTTCTTACTTGTTTTTTTTTTAATATTTTTAGCGGGCGTGGCACCTCTCATACAAAGTAAATTTTAAATGTCATATATGTATATTAGTATGATTAGTCAGACATTAAAGTGAGTAGTCAGACAAAAAATGGGCGGGATTGAACAAATGCAGTGGCACCCCTACACAAACTTAATATTAAATGTTTTATATCTGAATTACTGTATTAGTGAGAGCCTTGCGACTTTGCGTGAGCCCTTTCATAACAATTCGGAAGGGAGGGGGAGGGACGGGGAGGGTGTAGCGAAGCACACCGGGTTACATCTAGTATTGTATAAATTAAGTTAATTTTAATTATACATTGTGTATATATACCTAACTTTAAGTTATTTTCAAATTTAATATTTTACTTATTTTTAAACGTAACTTGCATGTAATCGCTAATACTCAGAATTGGATATGCAATAAAAGAAGAATGCAAAAGTTGTTATTTTTCTTTATGTATTTCAATTTCTTGCAAAATACATTTTTTTTATCTTTTATTACCACTTTTTGAAGCATAAAAACCCAGACCGTAACCTCTTTTTAAATAGTGAAACATACCTGTTTTGTAACAGTTTTTTTGCCATTTACTTGCTATTTAAATTTTTTTTCCCATTTTGTCAGGTATTTAAACTATATAACTCAAGTTCCGACTATTAACGTTTTTGAAAAATACCTATGTAAATAAATATACCTATGTAAAAAGTAAAAGACTTTACCCATTAATATAATTTAACAATTAAGTATATAACAACTCGTGTCAACCCTACCGTTTCCCTTTTCTGTCAGTATAAAAAACAAACTCATGCAAACAACACCGGTACGACCAACTTTTGCATTCATAACACACATACGGATGGCCCGATATCATAAAATCGACTCAGAAAGTGATTTTCAGTCGATCCGTATAATAAAATATGGGTATAGATCCAATATTTTTGGTTGTTACAAAAATCAGGGCAAACTCATTATACCCTAGCCACATAGTGGAAGACTTTGGTATTAACATATTTTGACCTTGGGTCAGAAAAATTATTCTGGTGCACACGGACGGAAACTGAGGTGGTATACAATTAGGTACAGGACTACAGAAATGTGCAATGCTTTGTTTAACTGGGAGATTTTCCGGAAATGTTGACCTTTTTAAATTTTAAACGACTCAATGACTTTATACAAAAATTGTACAAAATTTATTTAGCTTTAAAATTTTTTAAAACAAAAAAGTTACAGTCATTTAAAAATTAAAATTTACAAAGAAATTATTAATTTTAGCAAAATACTGAGAAAGACGATTTTCAAAGATCCTGTTCGCTGTGATAAAGTTGAAAGAGAGTCGCAATTTTTTGGCTCCCAAAATTCATTAGTATTACTTTCAAATGAATAACATAACTTTAAAATCTGTAACCACAAAGAACGATTATTGCCCTTCTTCTCAAAATATGGTCCACTTCGAGGTGGAAACATAGAAAAGAAAGAATCTCTATTTACAGGCTCTGATAAGAAAAAATTACTCAAGATCGGAAAATCGACAAAAAAGTTTACCAGTTTACTACACTGCAAGAAAACACAAAAATTTTACAACGATATGATTAAAACCAATCGTAAAATTTTAGTGTTTATCGATAACTGCACGGCCCATAAGAATTATCTATCAGCTAAATGTACAAATTACTATTTTGCCGCCAAACGCAACATTGAAAACATCCTAAATTTGGGAATAATTAAAAATTTCACACCCTTTTATCGCAAAGAGGTGGTTCAAATTATAATCAGCGATCTAAAAGAGTGGCTCAGAAAAGCAATAAATGCTTTAAAAGGAATAAGAATGGCCGATAAAGCATGGAAAAGTATCCTGTAGCATAAAACATATTCACCATTACCACCTACAAGAGCATTTATGGTTATTACCATATAAACAGATCATAATACACACAAAATAATAAAATAATGAACATGATTAACACGATCAGCACTGTTTACATAGTACTACGAAAGTTGTGGTTATAGTGCACATTAGCTAAATTTGGCAATTAAGCTGATAGTATTGTGCAACGATCGTTATGTTGTATTTATAAATCTAGCCAAAGATGTTCTGTCTATTGTTTTACTTTTCCACTTTATATCAAATCCCTTTGTAAGCGTATTTAGGGTATAATAAAGTTCGATTGTATTCAATGGACACACTTTGCTTTAACGATAAATCGAACAATAAATTGAACAAATAAAGCATTGTTAAAATTTAATTAAATGTGGCTTATTTACTTTGCGTAAACAATTAAATATACAACAACATTTTATTAAAGCAATTTCATGTTTAATTTTTTTTTTCGTGTAAAATAGAATTTGTGTAAAAAAATTCTATAATAATACCGAATTTATTTCGTATTTATTCAAACTCATTACACCAAGGTTTCACTGATACATATGTATAACGATTCAAAACTATAACGAAGTATTTTTTGATCCCCTTCAGATTTGTTATATCAAAGTTTCACTGTAGTTTAATTTATAGTCAGTGGCTACTGCATTAGCATTGGAAGTAACTAGATTTATAAAATATTAATAACTTTTGTCCTTGATACAAAATATTTTCTTATTGTACTATAATTTTTCTTTAATTACAAATACAGAGAGGTGCATGAATCGAAATTTTTAAACCGATTAAGAAACTTTTCGAACTTCGATCTGGTTTATCTACTTAAACTTCAAACGTTTTATACTAGTGAGATTTATATTTTTACCACATACTAGTGTAGGGTATAAAACTCAAATTTTATTTATGATATGTATATTAATAGTAATACTTGTTGGTATTCATAAAAACATAAGCAATACTTAATAAAAACGTGAATGAATAGAGCCTCCGAGAATTGTCACTACATATTTTTCGCGCTTTTTGCGATATCCTTAGAATTTATTTGTTTTTATATTACAACCATTTTAGTTGTTAATATAAAAAAAATATATAATATAAATATGTATGTATATGAAATATGAATATATGAATATATTGAAATTCATTATGTGTTCTTGTAACACACACATACACCGATTATTCGATTTACATGATAGATACCATCGTGAGAAAATCGAATCAGCTGAGTTAGAAAATTTTTTATATGAAAACTGTGTAAATTGAAAACAAGAGACAAAGTGTCAAAAATAGTTATTTTTTTAATAATTTATTTATTTATTTTTTTAAATAAAGCACACACATTTTTAAAATATATAACTTTTTAAAATATATAACTAAATCGTATAAAAGTAAATTCTTTTTTTTTTTTAAAAGGTTTTATGTAATTCGAGGGATATGTGCGCTGCTATTAGCCGTAAGTGAATCATATTTTGGATTTATTCAAAAACGAAAACATTAATCTTTATTTTTATTTGAAAATATGAGAAAGGTAGTGGTGGACTAATGTCACCACATGGAATTTTTGGAAATTATATATTTTTTAATATACTTTGACATGCTCCAACCTTCAACAAGTAAGAAAATTATAGTCGGTCTAGACCGACTATACGATACCCTATACCATGCGTTTAGAAACCCTATCTCTTAGGCCCAACTAACTGGATATGGAAAATAAGCAAAAACCAAATTTGAGTGGGGACTAGGTCCAAAAATGGACCGATCCTGATCATGTTTGGTAAAGTCTCTTGTATTTTGCAAAAATATATACAAACAAAATTTGAGAAGAATCAGTGCAATATTTTTTGTTTTTTAATAGATTTAAGTGAAAATCGGGAAGCAGCTCTATATGGGGCCACAGGGATAATTTTTGGACTACTCATTAATGGATGTAATGAATTCATATAAACCCAATTTGAGTAACATCTATATGACAATTTGGATATTATGAAAATTTATGTCGATTTCATAGGGTTAATTTGTATGGGGGCTAGGTCTGAACATGGACCGATTCTCACCAGTTTCAACAGCGTTCATTCCATGGCCCATAAAAGCTTATGTACCAAATTTCATCAAAATATATTCATATTTGCGACCTGCAGTTTGATTACAAGGTTTACATGGACACACAGACGGACGGACGGACGGACATTGTTAAATCAACTCAGAAAGTGATTCTGATTCGATCGGTATAATAAAAGATGGGTCTAGGTCAAATATTTTTGGTTGTTACAAACAGCAGCACAAAGTCATTATACCCAAACCACATAGTGGTATAGGGTATAAAAACTGGTACCCGATCAAAGATATCTATTAACATTTTTTGACTTATTTTCTTGAAACTGAACTTTACAAACGCACTCATAATTCCAGGTGCATTTAAAATATTTTTCATTTAATCTAATGGGAAATTAATATGAAAGTAGCGGAAAATCACTAAATTTGATTCTGTAGTTTTATTTTCAGAAGTTCACTTGATAATTTTCAATTTCTTTTTCTTAAATTAAGTAAAACGTAAAGATCCCGACCGTATAATTGCAACGTAGTTATTTGAATTTATTTGTAGTAATAGCAAAATGTGTTATGTAACGACAAAATTTGTTGCCACATAAAAAAAAATTTAAAATCATTGCTGTATGCTAATGATCTTATCTTATTCCGCTCTGGCAAGAGAATTGAAACCATAGGTAATAAAGTCCAAAAACGTCTCTCTGTGTTTAAGAATGCCAAAAAAAATGTACCTGATAGTGACATTAGCGTCATCTAGGTGTGAAATATAAACCGATTTTCAATTTCAATTTATTGATCCCAAAAATATTCTTATAAAAATAAAAAAAAAAAATAAAAAAAATAAACAAAACTTAAAAGATAACAGAATTCCTTATATACAAATCGTATTTATCAAAAATTATTATGCGTCAAGAAAAGAAAAATTTTAAACTTTTATAACTAACTAGATGTAACCCGGTTTGCTTCACTGCCCCCTCCCCACCGAATCGTAATCAAAGGGCTCACGCAAAGTTCCAAGGCTCTCAGTAATACAGTAATTCAGATATATCACATTTAATGTTAAGTTTGTATGGGGGTGCCGCACGCATTTGTCAAATTCTGCACATTTTTTTGTCTGACTACTCACGTTAATTATAGATGACCCGAGGCAAATTTTCAAAGCTCTCATAGCACTTAGTATTTATGATTTTAATAATTTACTTTATATGGGAGCTGTCATGCCCACAAAAATATATAAAAAAAAGTACAGCCTGTAGCACTTCCCATATCCGCAGTAAGACTCTGTGAAAATTTCAAAAAGATCTGATGAGTAGTTACGGAGATTACCTCCTACAAACAAACTAACACATATTGCGTCTTTATTGCGCTAGTATAGATCCCTATTTTAAATTTTTTTATTCCGATACTTGCTGATATACAATGTATTTTGTTTTTTCATTCGGTACAACAATTATCAGATATTTCGGCGTTCCTACCCTGGATAAATGTACGTGTAGCTGCTCATGTTTTTTATATAGGAGGTGCCACGCCCACTAATCCCATCCCGTCCAATTTTTATTGGACTACTCATATTAATATCTGATGGAACCGTGCAAAATATGGAGTCTTTCCCTTTTATAGTACACCAGTTATATGATATTAGACATCTACTTTGCATTGGCGGTGCTACGCCCACTGCTTCGATCACACCCATTTTTTTGTTCGACTATTCATACAGAGAACCTATGGGCTCACGCAAAGCCACAAAGCTCTCTCATTTACAGTACTCCAAATATATGACATTAAATAGTTACTTCGCATGGGGAATGCCACGCCCATTGGTGTGAACCCGCCAATTTTTGTCCGACTACTCATAATAAGATCTGATGGGGTCGTGCAAAGTGTCGAAGCTTCCCTTTTTAGTACAGTAGTTATATGATATCATACATTTATTTTGTATGGACGGTGCCACGCCCACTTCTCCGATCACGCCCATTTTTTGTCCAACTAATCACATGAATAACTTGTGGGCTCCCACAAAGTCCCAACACTCTCACTATTACAGTGCTCCAGACATATGGCATTATATATTTTCTTTGTATGACAGGTGCTATGCCAACTGGTCCGATACTGCCCATTTTTTGTCCGACTATTCACATTGATAATAGGTGACATCAGACAGATTTGAAAAGCTCTCTCTATCACAATACTCAAGATATATAATATTGAATTATTACTTGTATGGGAGGTACCACGCCCACTTATCCGATCCCGCTCATTTCTGGTATAGCTACTAACATGAATAATAGGTGATCTCACACAAATTTACAAAGCTGTCCCAAACCATAGTACTCAATATATATGGTATTAAAAATTTAGTTTGTGTGGGATGTGCCACGCCCACTAAAAATATTAAAGAAATTATAGCCTATAGCACTTCCCATATCCACAGTAAGATTCTGTGAAAATTTCGGGAAGATCAGATGAGTAGTTACGGAGATTACCTCCTACAAACAAACAAACAAACACACATTACCTCTTTATTATATTAGTATAGATAATATGTTTATGTAAATAAATACTTCAAAAATCGGGAAAAAAATGTATCATTATCATAACTAATTTTGTACAAAAATAATTCTTATAAACTAAAGAAACAAAGCAAAACAAAAAAAGAATAATTCTTAGTCATAGCCCCATATGAAGCTGATTCCCGATCTTCCCTCAAATTTACCGAAAAAACAAAAACATTGCACAGCTCTTTCTCAAATTTGGTTTGTATATGTTTTTGCAAAATATATGTAAGTGATCTTACCAAATATGTTCTGGATCGGACAATTTTTCGACCTAGGCCCCATATAAATATAGTACCGATATGAACCAATGATATGAGCTTTTTCAGATCTGCGGGCACAAAAAGTTATAAAAATTCCACTCAGATTTGGTTTATGCTTTTTTTAGATAGGGTCTCTAAACGCATGGTATAGGGTATCGTATGGTCGGTCTAGGCCGACTGTTATTTTCTTACATGTTTTTTCTTTTGATTATAATTTTACTAAATAAATTAAAAATGTCGTATAAAGTCGTATAAGCAACCTATAAAGTGCATTAGCATTAAATTTTTACAATAATTGACAGTTAAAACTTGGTGTTATAGAATTTGCATAGCGATTACCACTTTTAAACCTGAGTGTGAACTTTTCGGTTGTTTTTTTTAATATTAAAAAAATTCTTGCTTTTTTAAAAAATTTACCAATATTTCTTTTCAAGGAAAAATTACAAATTTCAGATATAAGCTGAAATATGCTGATTTTAGTGAAATAAGCAAAAACAAGCAAACGTGGTTAAAACATGAAAAAAACTAACCAATATGGCTCAAAATCATATTATATCATGATTTATAATTATAGCCAAACTGCTATTCGCTGGCCACTTTTGTTGACTTACTTATCATTTCATCATTTTCCTATCACTCACTGCAAGGTTTCCAAAGACAACCTTCTCAGTTGTATGAAAGTCTAGTAATAACAGACCTCCAGACTGCAACTATTTTTACAGCGATGGCTATTGGTTTTGACAATAACAGAAAACAATGCATGAAGTGAATTAATTAAAAAGAAAATGAGTTACAGTTTACTTTGTGCAGTCCCTCGATAATTAATTCGTTCATGCTGTACTGCTGATAAGTATTACCTTCAGTTGATAATATTGCTGAAGATATGTACTTGAGTGTAATATTTTTCTGTTTATTTTTTAACAAATAAGATTTTTTTTGTTGACTATTAAAAGTAGAAAAAGTCTATTTTAACTACTTTAGTTTTGATATGAACTTCAACAAATGACATATTCCCTCAACCTATCGTGTTGTTAACCCTATACCACTATGTGGTTTGGGGATAATGACTTTGTGCTACTGTTTGTAACTACCAAAAATATTTGACCTAGAACCATCTTTAATTATATCAATCGAATCAGAATCATTATCTGATTCGATTTAACGATGTCCGTCCGTCCGTCTTTGTGTCCATGTAAAGCTTGTAATCAAACTGAAGGTCGGAAATATGAATATATTTTGGTGAAATTTGGTATATAAGCTTTTGTCGGCCATAACATGAGCGCTGTTGAAATTGGTGAGAATCGGTCCGTGTTCAGACCTATCCCCCATACAAATGACCCCTATGAAATCAACATAAATTGCCATAAGATCCAAATTATCATATAAATCTTAGTCAAATTGGGTTTGTATGTATTTTTTACATCCATTTATCAGTAGTTCAAAAATGATCCCTATTGGACAACTCCTAATCATAGCCCCATATAGAGCTGCTTCCCGATCTTCACCTAAATCTATCAAAAAACCAAAATATTGCACTGATTCTTCTCAAATTTTGTTTTATATATTTTTGCAAAATACAAAAGAGACTTCACCAAACATGTCCTCTATCATATCTCCAACGCAACATAGATTCTGCAAATCACGCTCTATAATAACAAATCTTTTGGAGCTTACACTTTGGTAAATTATGGTTTTATTAATATGAAACAAACAGATGTTATTTATAATAATTTTAGCTAGGCATTCGATAAAGTAAATCAAGATCTATTGTTGTTTAAGCTTGACCGTATGGGCTTTGGTATAATGCTGATAAAATGGATTGGATCATATTTAAAAGACAGAACACAATATATTAAGTTTCGTAACTAGTATTCTAACAACATAAAAGTATTATCTGGTGTACCTCAAGGTACATCATCTTCCTTCTGTAATTAAACACTCAACTACATTAATGTATGCAGACGATGTAAAGTTAATTTTTAACCTCAACAATCTTGATCAACAGTCACTTTTACAGAATGATATTGATCGTCTAACTACTTGGTGTAATATTAATCTAATGAACCTAAATGTCAAAAAATGCAAATATATGATTTTTACAAGATCAATTCCAATTAATGGTCGGTATATCATGAATAATGCTGTGCTTGATTTAGTGGATTCATTCAACGACCTTGGCGTACTTCTGGATAAAAAATTAGACTTTAGAAGTCATATTTCGCTAACAATAAATAAAGCTACTGGTGTACTTGGATTCATAAAACGGTGGGCTAAAGAGTTTTCGGATCTGTATACGACAAAACAATTGTTTACTACCTTGGTAAGACCAATACTCGAATATGGGTCTGTAGTCTGGGATCCGCAAAATCATATAAAATATAAAATATACATTCGAACAAAATTGAATCAGTTCAAAAACAATTTTTGTTATTTTGTCTTCATGGTTTGGGCTGGGATCCTAATATGGGGTTGCCGTCTTATGAAAATCGTCTGGCTCTAAATAAGCTTCCTACATTGAAAAGTCAAAGACATTTGCTAAATTTTACTTTCCTGCTAAAACTGTTAAATGGTAGTCTTAAATCTGAATTTCTTATCAACAAAATAAATAAAATTATCCCTTTTCGATCGTCAAGAAATTATAACTTTCTAACTATCAAATATTATTGTACAAACTATGCTAATTTTAATCCACTTCGTAGAATTTGTGATGAGTTTAATATGCTGTATCTGTTTATTGATTTTAATAAAAGTTTGGATATTGTGAGAAGAGATATTATATTACACTTAAATGCATTAAATTAACTGAATTACATAAATGTTATATATCAATTTTGTTAAATGTTTAATTACACTGTCCAACAAATTAAGACTTTTTGAATGGAACAGAATAGCGACCCCATAATTCTGAAAGGGTATGTTGAGTAGATCATTTTTGTAGAACAAACTTATGGTCCACCGCGTCTGAGTATTTTTTACAGTGGGTCAAAGTTTTCATTTTTTGGTCGAAGGGAGCATTATAATTTATGAAAAAAATGCTGTAAGTTAATGTCTGAGAGAATTCTTATGGTAAGAGTTGTATTGTGGAATTGTATGAGGATTATTTTTGTGGAAGATCTTAACCCTCTAACTGGTCTCTTTATTGGTCAATTTGACCCTTTTCGAGAAAATCAAAAAATATCATTTGAAAAAGGACATTTAAGGATTAAAATATTCTACGAAAATGTTTGCCGAAAAATTTCAGCGGGGGTCACCAAAGACACCATTGTTGTAAATAAAGCTCTTTACGATTAATTGGCAAAATTACACGTCAACTTCTATAAAAAAATTATAATTTTGTTTTAATACTGGTTTATTATAGTATGTACATATTGATTTTTTTGCTTCAATTTTCGAGTAAAAGGGAATTGGGAAATAGCAGTAGTATGAAAATGGAATAAATATTAAACTTAATACGCTTTCCTGTATTTAGCTTGACGTGAGTGTTCCGATGGGTCAAGGTTTCTGTACAAGCCCCATACGTATTCAGCAAGCATTACGCTTTGGGATTTCCCTTTGAATCTTTCTTCCAATACCTTTATATCCTGATGAAACCTTTCACCGTGTTCATCTGAAACCGCTCCAAGGTTTTCTTTAAAAAAATTGAGATGAGAGTGCAGAAAATGCATCTTTAGTGACATCTTAACGCCAATATTGTTAAAACCGATTAGCATGCTTTCAATATTTTCTGCATAGTTTTGTGATTTTGAGTTTCCAAGGAATTCTGATATAACCAGCTGCATAAAGTCAAATGCTGTCTTTTGCATATCCGACAGATGACCATAAAATTCTTCATCTTGTAATAATTTTCTTATATCGGATCCAACGAGCATTCCTAAAAAAGGTAATTTACATTGAATGAAATAAATTATTTCTTAAAACCGTATGTTATCTTCTTTTAATTTTGCTGCAGATAATCTGGGGAAAATTGTTTGAATGCGTTTGAAAGCATTTCCTTGTGTATTTAAGCTTTTAATAAAATTTTTCACCACGCCCAACTTAATATGCAGCGGTGGAAGTATGACCTTATCTTTTGGGACAAGGGATTCATGGATTGCATTTAAGTCACCAATAATATTTTCTTTACGTTCTTCGAAATATTTAATATGATAATGGCTGCTGGTAGCACGTGAATCCCATTTACAAAGAAAGCACATATATTTTGTGTATCCTGTTTGCATTCCAGTCAATATTGCAATCATTTTAAAGTCTGCGCATACTTCCCATTTATATTTATAGTATTCAATTTTATTTAAGAGATTTGAAATATTTGCGTATGTTTCCTCCTTTTTTGTGGAATACGCAACCGGTATTGATGGATGCTGATTTCCATTGTGCAGTAAAACTGCTTTTAAGCTGTGTTTTTAAACTATCTATAAATAGTCGCCAAGCGGAAGAGTCCAGTGGAAGCTTTAGATATTTTAGAACCTCTTCAATACTGCAACAGTATACAAGTTCTTCTGATTTTTTAAAATAACTTTCCAGATTGGCGTGTCTTTTTCTTGGAAATGTAACTTTTACATCGGCTTTTATCAAATTCCTGTTTTTCAATCTGGAACATAATATTTCAGCTTTCTCTTTTGTTAGTCCTAAATCTCTTACAAGATCTTCAAAATAAGCTTGGTCTACCAAATTAGGACATATGTTTAAACCATCAAGAGGCAAGTAACTTATATCGATATGTTTTCAACCGCCGCTGTTCTTTCTGTATTGGCGACGGTCGAAAATGTATGTGTAGGCAGTTGAGCCACCGGAACACCTTCACAGCGAACTTCTGGTAAAATGACATTATTTGTTGCTTCGTATGTCATTGTCGCGTAGTGCCTTTGGCTTCTACCAAATTTGTAATTTACGCAGAAGTAGCATGTATCTGGTTTGTGATCTTCAGGTTCAATCCATGTAATAGGCGCAGAAAAAGAGGCAAGTAACTTATATCTGATATGTTTTCAAGCGCCGCTGTTATTTCTGTATTGGCGACTGTCAAAATGTATGTGTAGGCAGTTGAGCCACCGGAACACCTTCACAGCGAACTTCTGGTAAAATGACATTATTTGTTGCTTCGTATGTCATTGTCGCGTAGTGCCTTTGGCTTCTACCAAATTTGTAATTTACGCAGAAGTAGCATGTATCTGATTTGTGATCTTCAGGTTCAATCCATGTAATAGGCGCAGAAAATGGCAGCGACTTAGTACCGCCTTTGTACCAGGTCAAAAGACCACTTTCGCAAGTAGTACATACGGTTTTTGTATCCAAGCTTCAGATAAAAATCGTATTCCAAAGAAAAGAAAATATGGTTCTTCAATTGTAGGCAATATCTTTCTTCTGCTTTGATGGGGCGTAAAATGTCCACAAATAAAACGAAACCAATCTCTTAATTTGCAAACAGAATCCGCCATGCTTATTTAAGCTTTAATTTTTCTTTTTTTTATATTAATTTTAGTAAAAATCACACCCGATATGTACTGCTTAGTAGCTCAATTATGCTTGAATTTTTTCTTTTATTTTTTATTATTAATTTTAATAAATATCACACCCGATTTGTAAGTCACAGCTGACTAGATGCGAGAATTCAGTGTTTGGCCCGGCCGAACTTGACGCCGTTTTTACCTGTTTTGTATATGTTGGTGTATAATTTTACTAATTAAGCATAAAGAGCTTTATTTGCAACAATGGTGTCTTTGGTGACCCCCACTGAAATTTTTCGGCAAACATTTTCGTAGAATATTTTAATCCTTAAATGCCCTTTTTTAAAGGATATTTTTTGATTTTCTCGAAAAAAGGGTCAAATTGACCCATTAAGAGACCAGTTAGAGGGTTAAAATCTTCCACAAAACTAATCCTCATACAATTCCACAATACAACTCTTACCATAAGAATTCTCTCAGACATTAACTTACAGCATTTTTTTCATAAAGTATATTGCTCCCTTCGACCAAAAAATGAAAATTTTGACCCACTGTAAAAAAATACTCAGACGTGCTGGACTATAAGTTTGTTCTACAAAAATGATCTACTAAACATACCCTTTCAGAATTATAGGGTCGCTAGTCTGTTCCAAAAATGCTGTTGGACAGTGTTATAAATGTATACTTTAAGTAGTCGGTAAGGATGATTCCATAGACTGAATAAATAGTTATATAAATAAATAAATAAAAAGCCGATAGCCTAAGTTGCTAGTGCTTTAACTTTAAGATTTATTATAATTTGAATTGTAATAAATATCTAATAAATAAATAAATAAATAAAATAAATAAATAAATAAATGAATGGTGAAGATCGGTCCATTTTTGGGCCTAGTCCCCATATAGATATATCATCCGATATGAACTTTTTCATATCTGCAGCCAAAAAAAATATTAAAAATCCCACTGAGATTTGATTTATGTTTATTTTCTATATGCAGTTAGTTGGGCCTGAGAGATAGGGTCTCTAAACGCATGGTATAGGGTATCGTATAGTCGGTCTAGACCGAATATAATTTTCTTACTTGTTTTTTTTTTTTTTTTTTTTTGTTTTAATTGACACTATCTCTGATTATTTGTTTCTTCTCTACTTTTTGTTTTCCTTTTTAATATCACGGTTTTTAATTTTTTTTATTTGTGCTTGCGGATGGTGAACAAAATGTAAAAAATATTTGGGAGTCTCACTTCAAATAGGAATAAATTAAATTTCACCAATTATTATGTTTTTCTTTTATATAAATTTTTATGGATGTAGTGTTGTCATCAATTAACTTTTTTCTATAAATATGAATTGTGGTCTATATTTTTTAATGTTTTTTTTGAGTTGAGTTGAGAGCTTATGCATTTTTAATAAAAGAAAAAAACTGTTTGCAACTTGATTGGTTGTTGTTGCAGATTTTAATTTGTGGTGGTTTTGTAAAAAAAAGAACCTCCCAAAGTGAACGGACGTTTTTTTTTATTAACTCCGCAATTTTATGAACATAAATAAACAAACTTTCAAAAATCAACTTCACAATTTATTTAAATTCTTAAACTGAATTCGTAGTTTAAAAACATAAAGCTCAGTCAGTGTTTACAATATAAACAAACAATCTTTTTAAGAAAAAAAAAGAAAAAATAAATAAAATAAAACAAATTTAAATATTACTAACAAAAATTAAAATATTAAAATATGAAATGAATACAACAGAAGAAATAAATACAAGAGAAACAAACACAGCAAGTACTCCCTCACAAAAACGATTGAGAGGTGTATTGCACAACTATCTGCATGGCAGTGCTTGCAAAACGACCCGATAAACTCACAGAACAATTAAAAACAATGATACAACAAAAATTTAACGAATGCAAAGCAGAACTCTTAAGTGAATTAGAAAAGAGTTTTAATATAATAATAAAAGATACATGTGTTATAAATGAAAGAGTAACACAATTGGAAATAATCGCGATTAACATAAAAGGTATGCAAGATGAAATTAAAACATTAAAAACAAAAATAAACTGACAAGAGAATAGAAATGTAGTATGTGAATTACGTCTAAATGAAATTCCGTTTAAGGAAAATGAAAACCTATTCGAAATTTTTAAGGGAATATGCACAACAATAAATATATATCTGTACCTGCAATTAAATCAATTTATCGATTACAGAATCAAAAAAATAAAAATAAAACTATTTCAAAAGATGCGGCGATAGTTCTTAAAATGTGATAAGACCTTCTTTCTTAAATCACTTGCAAATTTTCGTAAAATCAATAGACTTTTTCTTTTGCTTAAGACATACTGGTGAAAACCCAGACAACAGATTCTTCGTTAATGAAAATTTAACATCGACCAACTTTAACATATTGCGAGCTGCTGTGCGTCTTAAAAGGGATAAATGTATTCATAGTGCCTTTACTATGCGTGGCTTAGTTTATGCGATCCATGTGCTACTCTGGTATGGCCTAGTCGAAGCCTTTCGAATATGATGTAGTCAAGTCTTTTAGCATGTGTTTGATTGCCCTTCATGACGTCATAAATATTTTTTTTATAATGATTGATGTTTTTGTACCAGGTTGATGATGAACTGAAAGAATGGTCTCTGTCAATATTATCAAAGTGTTTGTCAATTAGTTTATCAATGTCTTTACGATTATAGTTTTGTGTCGTAAGTAATGGGCGTTTTGCTGAATATTTCGCCTCGGAATCTGCATATTCATTTCCGTTTTATGTTGCAGTGGCCAGGAACCCAGATTAATGTTATTTCCGGGAACCTTTTTATTAAAATGTTCCTAATGTTAGAAGGGTAAAACTCAGAGTTTGATATATTTGCGATGGATGCTAAAGAAGAAAGGGAATCTGTACAGATAGAAAATTTTCCTTTTTTGTTGTAAACGTATAACAATGCTTCGTGAATGGCTATCAACTCTGCAGTAAATATTGAACTGTGCGTGGGAAGGATTGCTGTTTTAATTGTTTCAGTTTCAGTAGTTACATATACTGTACGTTATCGATATATCGGTTTTAGAACCGTCAGTGAAAATAAACTTAGATTCACAAAGTTTACTTTTGATCGAAGCAAATAAGATTTTGTATTGAGAATGATCTGTATTGGCTTTAGCAAATTCATGTAGTGATGTATCTATGATGGGAGGAAATTTCTTGACTTTGTTGCTATTAATGAATGATGGTACTTCTAGTTTTCTGCAGTTTTGAATTGTTCTATATATAGTTGAAGGTATTCTAGGTATCTTTTTTGACAGTTTTGTTTTTTTAACTATTTGAGTCAGAGGGGTGTTACTGTTGTACAGTAGTGTACGAAACAATTTAGAGGTTAGTATTTGATTTTGTGCATTTAAAGACCTTATGTTAGCCTTAAAATACATATTTTTTATTGGAGTTGAGCGCAGGGCGCCCAGCGATAATCTTATCGCCGCATTAATTATGGACTTTTGTTGACTTTTGATAAAATTAAAGCTTTTACAACTGAAAGTAAAGATTTAGTGTTGCAGTTAAATTTATGGGTAGCGAGACATTTAATAATATTTAATCTTTTCGTCAACGATGATGTTAAATAGTCAATATGGCCATTCCATCTATAGTGTTTATTTATTAATATGCCAAGAATCCTTAAAGTTTCAACCTCAGTTATAGCAAAGTTGGATGAGGCTATATCACAATGACAGTTTTTGAGTCTGCAAATATGAATATATTTGCATTTTGACGTAGAAAGTGTGGCGCCGGAATAATCATACCATCGATTGATGTCGTTAAATAGATTATTGAGGTTTAACACAGGATTTTTTTCTCTGGAAGACGGTATTATCATGTTAATGGCATCTGCGTAGGCACAAAAACCAATTTCCTTATGTAGCGATATTAGGGAGCATAATTTGTTGTAGGCTATAATGAAAAGGATTACTGACAGGGGTGATCCCTGTGGAATACCATTATATAAAGGATAGGGTGTAGAATAATTGTTATTTATTTGAACTATAGTTTTTCTGTTTTTCATAAAATTTGTAACATATTTTATTATTTTTGGGCCAACTCTCCATTCTGTTAGTTGATCTATTATTGAATGGATACCTACTTTGTCAAAAGCTCGCTCAAAGTCGAGAGATATAATAGTGGTGTGTTTACGAACTGAGAGACGATGGGCAATTTGATAGTCGACATAGAGTAGACTATCAATTGTTGAGCTCCCCTTTTTATAGCCAAATTGTCGGTTATTTAAAAGTTTGTTAGAAGTAACAAACCACCATAACCTGTTGGCAATAATTTTATCCAAAACTTTGGAGAGACAGGGGTTTAAGGAGATAGGGCGATATGAATTGATCAGTGATTTGTTGTTTTTTGGTTTTAAAATGGGTATGACTATGCTTTTCTTGAATTGTTGTGGGATATAGTTGGAGAAAATAGAATTATATAGTTTAAGAATTCTTACTTTCAGTTGATATGGTAGCTTTTTTAACATAGGGTAAGATATTCTGTCAAGTCCTGGGGTTTTACCTTTCAGCCTGTTAATTACTGTTAATTACTGTTAATTACTTGATTACATGGAACAAATATTGGCAGATTAGAAGTCGAGTGTTGTTTATTTGATTGAAATATTGTTGAAAAATTTGCATCAGATGAGTTAGCTGACCAGTATCTACCGAATTATTGACCCATTTTTATTGTATTTGTAATGATTTCGTCCGGGTTATCTAGGGAAGATATACAGTGGATAGTTTCCTTACATTTGTATCCAGTGAAATTTCTGATATTGGTCCATACTTTTTCTATGGGTGTGCTGGGGTTAATTGTGGATGTAAATGAGGTAGCAGATGCTCTTTTTGCTATTTTAATTTATCTTTTATAAATTGAGTTTGATTTTTTGTAGTTAAGCATGATTGTTTGAGTCATATTTCTTTTAAAGGTATGCCAGAGGTTATTTTTTAGTGATTTGAGCTCTTCTAACTTATTATTCCACCAGGAAACTTGTTTGGTTGATGTGTTTTTTCGTGGGGAATAGATACGTTAGCAGCTTGGTGTATTATTTTGCAAATATTTGCTGTTTCCTTATTGATATTTGCAGAAATTATTCTGTTCTTGTCGTGAATTTGACGTTTGGTATTATACTTTGGTTTGCTGATGGCAGGGAGGCAAACTATTTTGGGAAATAGTTCAATAATGATAGGGAAGTGATCACTACCACTTAGAGTGTCTTCGGTTTTCCAGTTCGCTTGAGCAGCTAAATTGGATGAGCAGAAGGTAAGGTCGATAAGTGATAATGTTCCATGAGTATTAAAGTGTGTTGGAGATTTGTCGTTTAGTAGAACTAAGTCTGAGTCATTGATAAAATGGGACAATATATTACCTGTACGACTATTTGATTTAGCTCCCCAGTGTTTATGGGGGCTATTGAAGTCCCCAGCTACAAAAGTTGGTGTGTTTGTTGTTAGAACGTTGTTAAGATTTCTAATACTGAATTTAGGTAGAGGTGGTGTAAAAAACACTAAAAATATTGAATTTGATTTTTGATATTATTTCTACACAAACTACGTCGAAGTCATTTGATATAGTTATTTGTCTATACTGTAAAGACGTATGTACTAAAATTGCAGTACCCCCATATCTGGTAGAAGATGTGTTAGTAGAATAAAAAGAGAAATTAATAGGTATGGGAATATTTGCAAGGGAGTGAATATGGGTTTCCTGAATACAAATAATTTTAGGGTTATAAGATTTTATAAGAATTTGCAGTTCAGCATAATTGTTTAAATAGCCGTTCATATTCCATTGTATAATGTTAATACTCATAAATTATTACTATATTAGTTATTATAAAATAGTTTTGCATAGAATATTTAAGAATGGTTTTGTTATTATATATGAACTGCGCCAATGTGCAATAAAACAAATATTTTATATGATTTTTTGGTTCAAGAGAAAATACGTAAATAATGTAAAAAGCAATGAGTAAAGAGAAATGGTAATAATGAAATAAAAAGCATGTGAATGAATAAATGTTTGTCGGAGGTGATAATGTATAGTTACTATTGAAAATAATGTATAAAGGCAATATGCTAATTGTTATTTTAAAGTTACTAAGAGAAAATATCAAAAATTTGTCGTGAATTAAAAGAGCGACAAATGTTGAAGTTAAATATATTTGACAGTTCGTGAATTATTTGTTTTTAAATTTGAAATGAGATCGATGATTGTCAAAACCATATGATAGAAATAAAACTATAGTCATACCTCGATAAAAACAAAAGTAATGTGGTTGTGGAATACAGAATATAAATAAGTTTTTACTTATGTCGTTTTGATCTACGGGTTGCTTCTTTTTTAATTAGATCTCTTAATTTTTTCGATGCATTTCTAAGGCAGTATTATTGGTTGGTTGCTATGTGAAGAGTTACTGTTGTGATCAGTTTCCATTTCAGAAATTGAGTTGTCGTTATCGCTTATTAGATCAGAGAATTCTTTAATAAAACGTGGCTTGTTGTTTTGTGTTGGAGGATACATATTGGTAGAACAGGAGGGCTTATCGTTGTTTGGAATTTTTGCGGTAGTGGAGTATAATGCGTTTTGTGTCGGATGTTTGTATAGAAAGGCAGGCTTTTTTTTTACCTACTTTTTCAAGTGTGGCAATGACCTGAATTTCTTTTTCCTTCAAAAAAATTGGACAGCTTCTGTCATTTGATGAATGATTGGAGTCAATAATATGAGAGTTTTTACAGTTGATACAGGAAAGTTGGCGAGTGCATTTTTCATTTAATTCAGCATCGATATGAAAAGTATTGGAACAGTTAGAACATATTTTATCGCTGGTACAGGATTTAGCTACATGTCCGTATTGGAGACAGTTTTTACAGTTTAAGTGTAGAGGTATATATGGTCGTACTTTGACTTTTTCGTAACCAATATATAAGTCATTTGGAAGATTGGTGGAGGCGAAGGTGACTATAATAAGACCTGTTTATATCAGGGCGTCATCATTTTTTCTCAAAATTTTATTAATACCTGTGATGTTCTGACTTTTTAATTCCGATAAGATTTCTGTTTCACTAATGCCACGCAAATCATTGGAATAAATTACTCCTTTTGCAAAAGGACTGCCAATGCGAAAAGGACTGCCAATGACCCAGTAATACAAATTTCATCAGTTATTTCATGGATCGGAAGAACCTTTTCTGCTAGCGAATAATAATGTTGATGTGCAATTTTTTAATCTATATTCTAGTGATTTTACATTTAAACACAGCATACAATTGGTTTTCATATTTTTATCTTATATAGTTTATGTAACTTTTATCTTTGTAATTAATTTAAAATTAATTAACTTTGTTTTTGCAATCATTAAATTGATAATGTTTATATATGCACATGTCCTTAGAATAATAAATATTTTGTGCGTTACTTTTTCATATATATAAAAACGTATGTTAATGAACAATTTAAATAACAATAGAACTCGCTCTAGAGAGGAACTGCGAATATGAGAAGAATTTGGAAATTCAAAGCTTAGAAAATAAAATCGATGAATTTAGATTTATTTTTGAAAATTCTGGAATTGACTTTATAGGCGTATCTCAAACTTGGTTTAGGTCTGATGTCGCTGATCGTTATATCGCTTTGAATGAATACAACATACATATAGATCAATTAATAGCATACATATGGAAAGTTTTATCGCAACTCTGGAGATGATAACAGTCTCATATGATGACGTAGTGACTGCAGGCGACTTTAATTCTAATATTTTGGTTGACTGTAATCTTATCACCAATATGATGTCAATTGGTCTAAATACGCCAAACACAAATATTCCTACTCATTTATCAAATAGCACATCAAAAGATATTTTCTGTGTAAATGATGTCTCTAAAGTGTTACTCTAAGATCAAATATCCGCATCTTGTTTTTCAAAACATGATCGTATATTCATGGCATATTCGTGATTCGTGATTTTAAAAATCTTAATTACGGCATTCGCGACGATGAATTTTCTATTGATTGGAACCGATTATTTTATATGATATCTCCAGATGAACAACTCTTATTTTTGGAACACAATTTAAAATTCTTTTTCAATCAAACACTACCTCTCAAATCTATTACTATAAACCGCGGTTGTCCGGTAGCATTAAACAAGCAATATATCTAAGAGACTTTGCCTATTTGTGATGGAAAAGATTTAAAACTAGTCAATTACACGAAGAATAACGATTAGCAAGAAAAAAACAATAAAATAATCAAAAAAAGCAAAATCAAATTTTTACGCTTCTAAATTCTCCACAGCTATAGGTTAAAAAAAAAAAAAAACGTGAGATTGATATTGGTATAGCTGAGAACCTGGGATCTAGTGCCATCGATGCAGATACTCTTAATGAGCAATTTTTTAACATTCCCACGGTTGAGGCCGATCTTCATTATTCTGCAAATGAGGACCCTACAAATGAGAAATTTTATTTTGTCGGCGTGAACCAAAACGATGTTTTATCCAGGTTCTTGTCAATAAAGTCAAATGCAGTTGGAATGGATGATTTAGATCACAGATTTGTTAAAATTCTCCTGCCACAACTACTTACACATATAACTTTTATTTTTGCTAAGATATTAACAACTAATATTTATCCCACTAAGTGGAAGAATGCCAAAGTCCTTTTAATACCAAAAACTGATAATGATTACAGGTCAATAGCTTTATTACCATTTCTCTCAAAGGCCTTTTAATGGCTTACACATAATCAAATAAAAATCTGCTAACGGATCGAGAGTCAGGATTTCGTAAAGAACATAGCTGTATAACTGCACTAGTGGATATTGCCGAAGATATAAGGAAACAGGTAGATAGTGAAAATATAACGTTTTTGGTGCTTTTGGATCTCTCTAAAGCATTTGACACGGTCGATCAAAACATTTTATGTTACAAATTGGAAAAATTTGTCAACTTTTCATCGACAGCTATGCTTCTAATTAAATCATATCTTACTAACAGCTTGTTGTAACTACAAAATAAAATTGTTTGCCAGTGTTACATGGTGTTCCGCAAGGATCAATTGTTGGTCCACTTCTATTTTCATTATACTATAATGATCTGCTAGATATTTTTTTTTTTAGCCTAGTTGCGCGAAGCCGAGTGGCTTGTCTGCAGATTCTGAGTTTGGCTAGCTTTTTTTTTTTTTTTTTTGCAGCGGCACACCAAAGCCTCTGGTGGGAATCGAACCCACGAGCACGCTACCTACTCACCTACCAGGGTATTAATATACATTAATACAGCAAGGTCAGAATGTATGCTGACGATGTCCAACTCCACATCAATTGTAACCTTCGGTCTATTATTAAATGCGTTAGCACTCTAAACCAGAAACAGCATCGCGTTTATTGTGGGCTACGGCTAATGTTATTGAAATAAATCCCAATAAGTCGAAATGCCTTATTATTAAAAAACGGTCATCCTCTTTTTATACATCAAACATAACTCTCAATAACCAAATAATTGAGATAGTAGAGTCGGCTAAGAACCTCGCAATATTTTTCGATAACACTCTTACTTTATCAAGCCATATAAATTATACATACTCTCGTACGTATTCTATGTTACGACACTATGGCAAACTCAATATTGTACTCCAGTTAAAATTAGGATACTTCTCGCCAAAACGTAGTTAATGCATTTATTGTTATACGGTTGTGAACTGTTTGCGATATATTGCAGCTTGGCTGATTTTTATAAGTTGGGTTGCATTTTTGAACGTAATCTTCCTTTTAGTTTTTGGCCACATAAAACTAACAAATGGAATAAGAAATATCAATTCTAATATGATTAATAGACTTGCAGATTAGTAATGGCAATTGACAACTAATGTCATACTAATTTTAGTCTAATTTCCTGTAAGAATCCATCCCTGGTTTCCATGAAAACTTGAATAGCAACTGTGTTGAAGCATAATAAAAATTCACACTTATGAAGGAAAGTACACAACTATTTGCGTTTTTTGTTTCCAACTATCTAGAATAGATTTATTTGTGAAAGAAACATAAAATAAATTTGAAACCAGCTCATTATCATTGTCTGGTATATGTGGTTAGAAAAGGAACTTTTACTCACCAATAAAAACATGAAACATAATTATAATGACTTCTGACTTTGCTGCTGTGTAGTATTTATATTTGTTTTTAAAAACCGTTGCTTTTTGTAAAGTGCTCGTGTAAAATGAAAATTTGCTTTAGACATGCCCTCTAAAATTTAGTATTACATGGCGCAATAATTTATCATTTCCCCCATTATTCTTTATGCCTTGCTATAGTAATTAAATATATTTCTTTTTGAAGTTCATATTTTATTTTAAAATTAACAAAAGAATCGGAAGTTCTGCTGCTAAAATATAATTATTAGGTCTATATTGTTGAAATTGTTTTA
Source organism: Cordilura impudica (assembly GCA_963682025.1). Lineage (NCBI taxonomy): Eukaryota > Metazoa > Arthropoda > Insecta > Diptera > Scathophagidae > Cordilura > Cordilura impudica. The sequence goes on along the minus strand of OY821518.1, from coordinate 61,839,605 downwards.
TAATTAAATTATAATTTGCTTTCGGTGTTCATGTTTTTAAATTGCCATAGAACGTGATATAAACATCATACATAAACGTATACAACTTAATTTTATTTATGGAAATTTAAGCATAAAATTTAAACATAAAATTTTTTTAAATAAAGTTTCCTTCGTGATACCCTTTTTTCGTTAAATTACAACTTTGAATAATGATATAAATACGTGAATTTTAAATAAAATTTCCATCAAAAAAACAATATAAATAACACACAAAAAAACAGTCTTGAAAATTAAATTGATAATTTAAAACAAAATTATTGTCAATATATATAAAATTCATTTTCTGTTTGTTTGTTTGACCGCTATATTTTTTTTTTTATTTTTAACGGATTTCTCTAAAAATTGGTACACACGATCTCTGTACCCCAGGAAAGGTCACCATATGATTACTAGCGCCTACTTTTTCGCCAACTTTTTGTGCACAATTCATTTTCTGTTTTTTGGTATATTTGTTCGCTATAATAATTTTTGTTTTTCGACGGATTTCTCTAAAGATTCCTGGATTTCTCCGGGAAAGATTGCCATATGGTTCTTACCGGCCACGCCAACTTTTGCGCCCGCTTTTTGTATACAATTCATTTTCCGTTTTTTGGCATATTTGTTCGCTATACAAATTTTTATTTTTCAACGGATTTCTCTGAAATTTGGTACGCACAATCTCAAGGCAGGATCGGCATATGCTTCCTACCGGCCACGCCTTATATTGCGCCTACTTCTAAGTATATAAAATTTATTTTTTTTCCTTTTATTTGTTCCTTTGTTTGACTGCTAAACAAACTTTTATTTTTCAACGGCTTTCTCTGAAATTTGGTACACGTGATTTCTGTACCCCAGCAAAGGCCAGATTATATTGAACTAATTTGGTTTGAGAAATTAGTCTAAAATTATGACCAACAGGGTGTGGAACTACCTATGGGCATATGGTTTATTATAATTACTCGATAGGTAATTATATCAATTATGGATCAGATAAATAGAAGACACAGGGCATTAGTAGATTCATTTATTTGTCTGCTTTAGAGTTCCGATGTTTCTCACCTTTTTCCTTAGATTTAAAATCCAATGATAAGTGTTATCGTTTCATAAACATATATAATTTTTTATTAAAATTTTTAGTTGTTGGCCTTATATTAAGTATAATTTAAAGCTTATTCATACGAATTAAATTTCAAGTTAATGCGGATTTCACTAGGTTATTAATTAGAATACTTAATTTTTAAAGATAAACTGTGATTAATTTATTGCAGTTAACTAAATTCGAATTTGATTTAATGTAACCGGTTGAGAATGATTGGTTATACGCAAGACCAAGTTGATCGTTAAGATGACGAGGCAATAATAGTGTTATGATTTTGCAAAATGCTAGACGCTTGCTTTACTAACTATTTCGGCTAAAAGCCGATGTAATAGAAAATTTACATTGAAGATTAATTTAAGAGTTTACAACATAGTTCAGGGTACGGGTATACAATTTAATTTCTTATGTAAATTAAATTGCATGATTTGAGATATACAATTATGTTTAAAATTCAGTCAAAGAGTTTTAATTCAAAAGTCTGTAGTGTTCAAACGTAGTTTGAAGAATGTATATTTCTGGTGACGCCTACCATTACGCCCACTTTTTTATAAAATTCATTTTCTGTTTTTAGTACATTTGTTCGATATACAAATTTGTATTTTTCAACGGATTTCTTTGAAATTTGGTACACACGGGAATAACTTTACGATGAACAAATTAACGAAATTTAAAAAAGGTCCCCAAAAGAAATACACAAATTCCCCCTTTTTTTAAAAACGAAATAAAAAAAAATTACTCTCCAAATTCCTTCTTAAAATTTTACATATTTTTATTTAATGAATTTTGTTAAATATTTATTTAAGTAAAATTTTGCATACTGGTCTCAATATCTCTGCTGCAATGTACGCAAGCTTTGTTAAGAGAAGCGGAAATGCCTGAATCTATTCAAGTGCGTCTAGAAATCCAGCAGTTAAGACAAGCTGAATTTAGGGAATCTGAAACTCCTTAAGCGACAATTTTTCTCATAGACAATTTTATGTCGCCTACACCAGAGTATAATATTTTCGTATATGCACCAGAAGGAAAAACCAGAAATGTTGTATATCACAAAGCTCTAGAAGAATTAAAATTCGTAACTTTTAGACATCATACACTCAAAATACTCCATGCAAAAACATAGATAGTTGTAATGGTAAGCAGGCATTGAGTCTGTAGTCCCCAATGAATAAAATCCGCAAAAAATTAACTTATTCCCCAAAAAATTGGGGAATAACTTCACGATAAACAAATTCCCAAAATTTAAAAAATGTGTCCGAAAGAAATGAACAAATTCGCCTCACTGCTCTTAATATCTCTCCTACAACAAATTTATTTCATATCTGTATTCTTTTCGATAGCAGCATTTCGGTGCGCGGAATCGGGCGCGGACGCAAACGCGACAATAAGTTGACAACAACTGCGCGGCAGCACTGGTTTGGCTGCCAAACGCGCGGAAGCGACTCGCGGACGCGGAAGCGGACGCGGATTCGACTCGCTCGCGGAACACAGCTCAGTGAGAAGTCTTAGGATAAATTTTATCTACGTATGTGCAATAATTAACTGTTGATCAAAATAATCCAAACATATATTATATGCAGTTGCTTTAAGCAACTTTGCGGCATAATTTTAAACGTCGCATTCATTTTCCATTTTTAAAAATTATGTAAATTTGACATCACTGCTCAATGATAATCACTTATTGAATGAATTAATTCAATTTTTAAACACTTTTGATTCCTTTAATTTGGAAACGATTCCGTTATATTTGATGTTTACAAAATAAATACACTTCAAGAGGTTTCGCAGCTTATTTTTGAATTATTTTTGCAGTAGCGTCTTTCAAATAAAACTTCAAAATTAAACAATCATAAAATTTTGAATTGAAATAAAAATAAAGTTACTCCCCAAAAACGTGAACATTTGGGAATTTTTTTCATAATGAACAAAGTCCCCAATCCTGTACAAATTTTTGGGGAGAAAGTTTATTTTTTTGAGGAATTTGTTCATTGGGCACTATGTACTCAGCGCCTGGTAAGCATAGTGAACCATTTTTCAAGTCAAAGTCCTTTGGGTCCCGGGCAGGACCGGGTAAAAACAGCTAGTATATATTATATAATTAAAACAAAATAATATGAAACTATATGAAAGAAAAACGAACAAAAAGTTGACGAAATAAAATATTGACGCTAAAAATTAGAAGTAATATAAGTCGCCCGAAGAGGACGCAAATCCAGTTGCGCAACAAACAAAAAAAGAAAACAAAAAGGTGACCAAGTAAGCTTTATCGAAAATCATCAAATATAAAGAAAAACACCAAATAAATTTATCGAAATTTTTCTTCTAAATTTTACAATATTTATAAAAAAAAAAATCATTTAAAAATTTCTAAAATGTATGTGATTTAAATAATAAAAAATTATATAATTTGATGACCACTTTTTTATGCTTTCAATTACATATTATTTTTAGTGAGAATGCAAAAGAAAACATAGATCACTAAAGCATTGCCGGTCAGTCAAAAATATTTACTTCTTGTTCTTCGTGTCTTTAATTTAATGTAAGTTTTTGCACCTTTCAACAAATTACAAAAAAAAAAAAAAAAAATAAAAACATTTTTACAAAACAATTTTTTTGATAGATATCCCACTCCCATCCCACTAAGCGACCAAAAAGCTCTTAAAGGAAAAATCCTAAGATTTCTTATGAAAAAAATAAAAAAAAAAAAAATGCCCTTTTTGAAAAAAAGGCAAAAAATGCTTTAATTTAGCAAAAAAAAGTCTAAAAAATTTTTTTTTTTTAAAGTATTTTTTTTCCGAAATACTGAAGAAATAGCTATCTGAACTCTTTGGGAGAAAATTTTCTAGGAACAATAGGTAATAAGTTACATGGATGAGAAAAAACACCTGTTTGGCCAAATGTCAAATTTTGATCCCCTCTAACTCAGAGATATCTGGACCGATCTTTTTGAAAAATTGTGTCTAAACTACCATCCAATAGGACTAACCTTGGTGCAAATTTCGTCCTGATCGGAAGACATCGGTTTCAAAAGTTGGTGCACTTGACATGAAATCCCCCATATATATATATATACCTGCGGGAAAATTCACATTGATTAACTAGAAATAAAAAACAATTAAGAACGTTTATGTTCCAACTTAGTACACAATTTCAATGAATATTTGACTAAATCACTATAGCAATTCAACAAATTAAAACATGATTCGGCTGAAACTGATTTGGAGCTATCCATGAAGTCGACTACCAAGCAAACGCATAAAGTATTTTAGAAAAATTAAAAGAAGAGGAAACAATTCAACATTTCTTGGAAAGATATCCCGTGCTATAATATGAAAGATGAAAATTTCTGCAATACTCAAGATTATAAACTTTAGGGTATTCTATTCGGTGATACATTTGGAGATTGCAATCATTGCATACAAATATTAAACTAGAAATAATGAAATCAGTACATTGATATAAAAAAACAAGTAAGAAAATTATAGTCGGTCTAGACCGACTATATGATACCCTATACCATGGTTTAGAGACCCTATCTTTCGGTCCAACTACTTCGATATAGAAAATAAGCATAAACCAAATTTGAGTGGGATTTTTATTAATTTTTTTGGCTGCAGATATGAAAAAGTTCATATCGGATGCTATATCTATAAAGGGACTAGGTCCAAAAATGGACCGATCCTGATCATGTTTGGTAAAGTCTCTTGCATTTTGCAAAAATATGTACAAACAAAATTTGAGAAGAATCAGTGCAATATTTTTGTTTTTTAATAGATTTAAGTGAAGATCGGGAAGCAGCTCTATATGGGGTCAAAGGGATCATTTTTGGACTACTCATTAGTGGATGTAATGAACGCATACAAACCCAATTTGAGTAAGATCTATATGACAATTTGGATCTTATGGCAATTTATGTCGATTTCATATGGGTAATTTGTATGGGGGCTAGGCCTGAACATGGACCGATTCTCACCAATTTCAATAGCGTTCATCCCATGGCCGATAGAAGCTTATATACCAAATTTCATCAAAATATATTCATATTTGAGACCTGCAGTTTGATTACAAGCTTTACATGGACACACAGACGGACATTGTTAAATCAACTCAAAATATGATTCTGATTCGATCGGTATAATAAAAGATGGGTCTAGGTCAAATATTTTTGGTAGTTACAAACAGCAGCACAAAGTCATTATGATTCCCCGGTTAAACTCAAACTTTAGACAATGTTTATGCAGATGAGTTGTCACTAGCATGAATATTTCAGCATGATAATGACCTCAATCGTACATCACGGGATTGATGAAAACAAACTAATGGTTCTTGAGTGGCCAGCTCGAAGTCCTGATTTAAAATCCAAAGAAAAACTAAGGGGGATCGGACAGTTGCGTCCAGAAAACTTTCAAATAAAACTGAACTCAGGGATGTTTTTCAGGCAGAATGGAATAATATTACTCCCCGATAGTGTTCTGATTTAGATAAAACAATGCCAAGCAGGCGTCTGGAAGTAATTCTCCAAAAAAAGGTACACAACAAAATACTAAAGTTTCAAAATAGTTTGAATTAAAAATAAATCAATTTAACCATAATCCTACCTTGAAAAAAACTTCATAATCCTACATTTGTGTAGTTTTTAAATATTTGTGTGTTTTTATATGGAAATAGGTTTAATTTGTAAACAAAAATTATTTTATTTAAAGAAGAATCAGTTTTACGTATATCTTTACGTAAAACGTGATGAATGAGGTATAGTTCTACATATTTTATATATAAGGAAGCAATCAATTTAGTTTTGGTGACGCTTGCAAACGGTTTTTTGTTTCTTGTTTTTTTCTTGCACGTAATATACGAATCTGCCTCTTTTTTTCAGTAATGCAACGCGCGAGGCAGTGTTTAATTCAGGTATATTCTACCACCTCGTTTTCTCTGCGCCATACATGGTTGGGGAAGGGCAAGCCCCAGATCACGCAAAAGCGAACGAACTTTGCATGTATTTGTTATTATTTTTTTTTTTTTGCTAATTAGGGTTAATTCTAAAAGTATATGAAAGTATTGTACTAAGTTCAATAAATAGTTGCATTCAAGGCTGATATGTCAATCATGTTACTAAGTACAACCATTGACCGGCCGCCTGTTCGTTTTTCGTTTACAGCTATATCCAGAAATCATTTTCTCAACTGTGTCAACTTCACCCTTGGCTTGGTTGTAATATGATATTATTTCTGGTAGCTTCTTTTCAACAGTCTTGACTTCTGGCGTGTTGTGAAGAGTACTCTGCAACACTGGGCATTTAAATTTTTTTCCAACCTAGGGAACAAGTGTAATATCTTTGATAAATTGGAATGTACATTCAAAGAGTGGAGCTTTTTTGCATTGGTGAAATCGAGCGCTTGTTCTTGTGCATTGATCCAATCATGTTGAATTTGTTTTGTAGTAATTTTTGACCTAACTCATAAGACATGAAGAAATTGTGCATTGTAACATTATGCTCTTTTAGGCCCTCGATCAGATGCAATAAAACTCGTTGGCCTTGATTTTTTCTGGAGCAGCTTCAGAAGCTTTCCAAAGGTATGGTTGTATTTTCCAGAAATAGAAGGTTTTTGCATGTACGAGTACCTAAAATGTTAAACCATATCTCTCCGGTTTGCTTTGAACAAATTTACAACCTCCATGGAAACCAGATAGCTGTTCGTCTGCAGTGAAGTAAGGGTTGAAAAGCATTGGTAACATTTCAGATCACGTATCCCACAGGTGACGAATTAGAGCAAATTTATCTGCTGATCTATTTTGTCGACGACTTATTTTATCAACGAAGCGAATAATTTTATTCAAGTACTCAAACTGTTTTTTCGACATAATTTTTCTGAGAATAGGTGGACCCTGAAAGGGATACCAAACAACTCATTATTCATATATAGTTAGTAACATTCAACTAACTTGCGGACGCCATTCAATATCAAAACAGCATTGAATTCTTCATGGCCTTCATTCTATAGCCCACCGAATGCGTTCGTGTTTTCCAAAATGATTTTCGCAATATGCGAAGGAAAAAATATCAAAAAAATATCCTTGATACTATTCACGCGCGATGAAATAGTATTAGTAGTACCTGGCCTTAGTCTCCACACATTAGCGGCTCGATTATGTCCTGCTATTTGCACAGCTGCTGCGCTCCAAAGCCTTTTGTCATTTGAAACAAACAAAGGCTCAATGTCAACAAAATCAACACCGGCATCAACTTCAACATCAAGAGTCCATGGCCTGCCATTAACAAAATGTCCATAATTGTTTGGAATAAAAGTTGGTTAGAATTCGGTTGCAAGAAAGACTTGTTAAAATAATAATAATTTTTATTGTAATATTTTAATATATATATACACAATTCATCTATGATATTAATAGGCTAGGCGATTTCTTGTGACCGATGATTTGTTCTACCATTTTATCCCGATTTTGAGCAAACGTATACTATTTGACAGGTATTTCTTTGTAGCCGTTTTGCAGATTTACAGATTTAAAAATTTTTTCCTTTATTTTGAATAAATTGCATTTAAAGTTGCTACTAATACGTACATAAAATTATGCAATGGTATGTGTGTGCTAATTAAATTTCTTAATGTGTTTGTTATAAAAATTAGTTTATTTTTTTGTGTCGATGTTTAGCTTTCGATCGAAAATTTATCTTTGTGAGATCATTACACTCATAAACTAAGGAACAGAATTCTGAATCGGCAGCAACTGATTTAATGGCAACATCATCTTGCACACCAATTCCTTTACAACGTAGGTTTGTTGATGGATCAATTAGACAGTTATGCTTGACATCAATGAGGAGATCAAAGCGGCCTAAAAAATCAGAGCCTATTATTGGTTTTGTTACCACAGCAATGATGAAATCCCATCGAAGTTTTCTTTTTAAGCCAAGATCCACGAATAACGTTTTTGTGCCAAATGTTTTAATTTTTGTCTGATTTGCAGCGTACAGCACCAAAGGATCGGGAGTTTGTTTCACTTGAAATGATGATGCAGGATATACTGTTAAATCTGCACCAGTATCTATTAAGAACCTGATTTTCGTTTTAGAGTTACGAACAAACAGGCGACAAATCTCTTGGCAGTCCTCATCCGTCTCCATAGACGGGGCGCCAACTAGTTTTCCGATTGGCTGGCTTGACGATTAAAATTTCAGGGAGTTACGCATTTCGTTGCACGCTCCCGAAATTTAAAGTGATACCAGCATAGAGGTTTCTTGTTTCTGGAAACTGATCGCTTACAAAATTTGGGATCTTTTGTTTTTTCCCGAGGCCTGGATCGCCCAATTGCTTCAATTTGCGCTGTTAGTGCTCGAGATCATCAAAACGGTCGTGATTGCATGCTGGCATTGATATTGAGTTAATTTCACCGGTGTCTGCGCTATCGCCAATGTTGTCTGCCATTACCACAAGCTTAGTGAGCGAATCATCGCTTACGGATAAAATAGCTTTCATCTGTGAAGGGAGACGCTGCATCCAAAGTTGCTTTCCTTGAGCTAAAGTTCGCATTTCAATAAGAAGTTCGGAGGGCTTTCTATCACCCAGTTCAATGCTATTCAGCAGCTTGCGTAATCGTTTTTCCTCAGAATCAGTGAATGAATCAATCAGCCTCGTTTTAAGCGTTTCGTACATATTGTTCGTCGGCGGATTAATTATTATGTCGTTTACCTTTCCAAGGATGTTGATTTCCATCGAAGCCACAATAGTATGGAATTTCGTTGCATCTTGAGTAACTCCGGCCATAAAAAATTGTGACTCCATTTGTTTAAACCAAAGCAAGGGATCGGAGCGCCAAAATGGTGGAGCTTTAACGGCAACTCGTGAAATTTCCCCACGTGAGTTTGTTGCTGAAGGTAGCGACGAAAATTCACCCTCGCTGACGGACATGACGGAGTCACCAATGTTGGGAACAAATGAAATTAAATATTAAGATTTTTATAAAAAAAGTATTCTTTTATTTAGTTGTTTGTATGTTCCCAAGCAAAATTAAATTTATATCTGAAGAAAATATTCTCATTTTTTGATTTATCATAAAAAAGTTTCTAGATTTGAAAAATAAATTTTTAAAGGTAAATTAACAAGTATTAATAAATAAAGTAGTTTATAAGGCAGCTACAAATGGGAAAAATAAAATTTCCTAGAATTTGCACTCGGATTTAGAGAGCTGGAATCTGCTACTATAGGATTAATACATTTATCTACAAATATAAAAGAAGTTCCGTTTCCAAATATGAGTCTTTTTGTAAATTACTAAACTAATTTATTTGAGACAACCGAATAAAACGAAGAGAAATATGCCTCAATCACAAATATTGGCGACTTCGACTACTAACTTTATTACAACAACTTATTTTAAACCGAAAATGTTTTAATAGATATTGTAACAAATAACCTGTTTTTTGTTACAACAAAAAAAAAAGAGCGTTTAATCTCTGTTGTAAATACTAAAACAAAGATCAGCGTATGATAAGCCAGGACGAATTTATAGATTTAATATGTCATTTGTCAAATAAACTGAATAAAAGAAACTTTTAAATATAGTCTGTTAATTTAATTTTACAAATCATTATATTGTGTAACGTTTTCGGGGTTATTATATGGCTGGTGAGAATTTCCAAGAGAGGGTGAAAATTCTTGGCTAGTATGGTAAAATAAACGATTGATAATCATCACACGCTACATATTTTTTCTGATGCATTTTCTCTTTTCCTGAGCAAATTAAGGAAAGAAACATCAAGAAAGGAATATAAAAACTCCAAACCCTTTGGAGAAATGCCTTTTGTTAAGAAATCAGAAGATGTTAGTCAGTGCAAATGGTAAATGTCATCTTTTTTAATTATAGCGAAAAAGTCATCTACGTATTTTAATATTATTTTTACTTCTATGTTTTCTTTATTTAATTGTTTTTTAGTTTCATCTAGCAGATCATCTAATACTATATTTGCAATTGTTGGTGATAGTGGGTTTCTCATAGGCATGCCAAAAGTTTGATTGTATATTTTATCTTCGAATTTGAAATAATTATTTTCTTTTAGACAAAATTATTTACATAAATAAATGTATTTTTTATTTTGTATTTGTTGTACATTTTTGAATATAGATCAGAGGGAATCGATTACTACTTTTTTAGCTCATACTAAAAATGGAAAGGAAAATCGGACAAACGCAACATGTTCCTTTTGCAAAAAACCATTTTGTTTCACAAAAAACCTTAATTGCATCGAAGATTACCATAATTGTTTTTATATTTTTGAGATATTTAGAATTTACCTTTTTCTAAGTCTTTTTATTTACAGTTTAATTAATTGTTGATTTAGTATTATGAATGTTTTTAATTTAGTAAAAATATAAAACTATAAAACATCTTTTTAACCACTGACGACCATATATGTCCGTACTAAATTTTGCTGAATTTGCTGAAAAACGTAAATTCTGGTCCACGCTATGCCCAAATTTTAATGTTTTTGTTTCAATAATGTCCGAATTATTGATATCCAAATATGATAAAAAAAAAAACATTATTTTCAGATTTTGTGGTCATCGTCTAAGGTCCTGAGAATATATGTGCCAATTTTTTTGGTATGGTCTGGCTCTAGTCAACTTAGAAACGTTGGTTGGAAAATGTGGAAAATATAAGAAAAAATAAAAATGGGACATTGCTCGTGAAAGGACTAAGTGATCTTCTTAGTTGCCTTATAGGTAGCGCTTTCATGGAATTCGTTTGGAATTCGTTTACCACTATTGATTTGATTATGTAATGCAATTTTTTAATTTAGAATTTATGTGTAATTTTTGGAAAATAAAATAAAAATTATAGTTGTCGAAAAATAAAATAAAAATAAAATTTTTTTTTAATTTCTTTAAAGTTAAGGTTGTACAATTGGGTAAATTCCGTACAATATGGACTCTTTTTATTGCCATTCTTTTAAAGGGTCCGCCAAATAACTTTTTTTTTTGAAAATGCCATAAAAAAAAACTACTGAATATTATCTCAAATTTCTTTTTTTATTTGAAAGTACAATCCTTCCGGTTAATAGCGGAGAATAATTTTATTCAAATGGCTGCCTCGGCTGGCCATGCAGTAGCCTACATGATCGGTCCAATTTTTAAGCACATTATCGATTGTGTGCAGCTGTATTTCACCAATGGCTTCACGAATATTGTCCTTTAAAGCGTCAATTGTCTCTGGCTTGTTGGCGTAACACTTAACTTTGAGGGCACCCTACAAATAATAGTCCAACGGTGTCAAATCGCCCGATAACGATCGCCATTGACTGACGCGGCCACCCCTTGCTCATTTTCGAAGAAAAATGGTTCAATTATGCCTCTGGACCAAAATCCGCACAAAACAGTGACTCGTCTTGGGGGTACCGGCTTTTCAATTTATGCGTGCGGGTTTTTTGTGACCCAAATGCGACAATTTTGCTTCTTTACATACCCGCCAAGATCAAAATGAGCTTCATCTGAAAAGATGATTTTTTTTGGCAAAATCGGCATCTTCTGTAAGTCGATCGCAGGCCCACTTAGCGAAGCGAAAACGCATTGGATGGTCGGTTGGCTTCAACTCCTGAACCAATTGGACTTTGTATGGCGTCATACGAAGGTCTTTATGCAAATTTGGCCTCAATGATGCCTCCGAAATGTTCAATTCTTGAGAATGACGGTGAATTGATGTTGATGGCGCTTCACGCACACTTTTTGCCACATCAGCAATATTGTACGCACTCTTTTTGGCTTTTCACGCTTTGGTTTATCGATGATGATGCCAGTTTCTTTCACTTTTTTCACAAGATAACGAAAATACGGAGCTGACGGTGCTTCTCTTCTTCCAAAATCCGTATGAAATTTTCGCACACATTCTGCAACATTACCATGATTTTCAAAGTAATGTCGCAATATTTCCCAGCGTTGTTCAAGCGTAAACACAACCATATTCGTCAGAGGAAGGATGAAACTAATTATCTGTCAAATCAGACCTGAGCTAAGTATTACCATTCACGAAATAAGCACTAGTTGAAAAAAAAAACTTTAGATGGCGGACCCTTTATAACAATTATTTTAACATGATAACTCTTGGGATTTATTTTTTGAAGACAATGAATACTATGAACTGACCCTTCAAGCATCAAAAGGCTATCGTCGCCCGTACACACATTGGTGTGCCCTCTTATGGCTGTTTGATTATCAAGGCTGTGAAGAGTTAATGTGAATGTGCTCGTCAAGCCCAACAAATTTGTCGATGCTGCGCTGAAAAGAAACAAGTTCAAGGCGCTGCCTAATCAACAACCAAAGGCATGGCTAAAAAATTCACCAAAAACTCCAAAGTTAAAGTTTTTCAATTTTTGAAATGAAGTGTTGTTGTATATGGAATAACAAGACATGCACAAAATAGTGTATAAAAGCCAAAATCGACAAAAGAAGGAATAACAATTAACATAATTGAAAATATCAGTTAAATCTATTTGTATCAAAATTCGGTTCCTACAACGAATTCTTTTTCTGCATATATTGTGCTTTTTTGTCTTAGTTTAACTGCAGTACTTCGGAGCATTGATTATACCTTTGATACTGTTTTATTTTTTTTATGAGTTCCGTGTTAAATATTCCTCTGCCAAATTCTTTTTTCAGTTTTGTTTTATATACCTTTTTATATCCCACAACTGAAAGCAAATCTAATCATGTAAAGAAATATATATATATTTTTAAATTTTTTTACTACTAACAAATAAAATATGTATACAATAAATATTTTATTTTATAACTTAAAAGAAAACTTTTATAGTAAAGTTAAAGTAAAATAAACAAAATGCAACAAAACTTCAGTTGACTATAAAAGCTTTTGAATGTGTTGTTTTTTGTTAGCTGTTGGAGAAATAAATATTTTTATAACTTACAAAAGCAAATGGATATTTACGATTTTTCTAAAAGTTAAACAACTCTTATAAAATGAACTCGTACCTAGGTTAAGCACTAGAAATGTAAGATTTTATTATTCCTACAATGTAAATATTACATTCATTTTAAGCATTTTAAATTATTTAGTTTATACATAATTTATTTTAAACATATAATACAACTTAATATAAATACCAAACCAAAAACTAAGTTAGAGAAAATAATAAATTAAGAAAAAAATTAAAAAATAATAAGATTTCTGCAACTGAGGTATAAGAAACCCTTGTGTATAAATATTAATAACAATATAAATTACACAACGAGAAGTTAATAAATTGTCCAATAATTCAAAAAATAATTGTTTAAAATAAATGAAGTTTGAAAGAATTTATAATTCTAAAAAAGAAAAACAATACTGCATTTGGATGAGTGCATTATCATTATATTACAATTGATTTACTATAATTAGAACGATAATTTTAATAACTACTTAGTTTTGCATACTTTTGTTATGACATATTTTATAATTTGCACAATAATTTCATTTATTTCTTTGTCTTCTTTATTTATTACTTATTTATGAAGCTTATACTAATGAACATTAGCATAAAAATAACAAAGCATATCAAATAAAGGGTGGGAGTATGCAAGTAATATTGCAATGAACACAACATCATAAAAACAGTCGGTCTAAGTCGCATAAGCAATACCCGACAGGAATGTCTCTCACGTTCCAACACGGTCTGAAATCACACAATAAATACGAAGCAAATTTTCCTGTACATTTTCCCTGAAAATATGTGAATTATTTTCGGAATTAAACTTATGGTGTATTTCGTTTCAACTTCGTAAAATTCAAAGTATTGTCCAAACTGCCTGAAATTAGATTTATTAATTTTTTTTTAAATTTACTATACTAATTTTCATTTCAACTGGTTTTTTAGTGAGGATAATAAAATTCGAACAAAGAAAATTAATTGAAATCAAATGGGAGGCAAATCCAAAGTGAACAATATTTTTTTTTATTTATTTAAACTATCATCGATAACGTTAAAAATAAATAATTTAATTTGTATATTAAAGCGACTCTCAAAAAAAGAGAAAAAAGTGCCCCCTAGAAATCTACATTGGTTTGTTCTATAACGATTCGAAAAATATTTTTCTTCTAGCGTTAAGCCATTCCGAGCTGAACCGTTTTTAAAAAAGGTATTTTTTTTAGTTTTTTGAAAATATCTTCATTTTTCCAAATCAAGATATCCAACATGGCTATGACATGATAGGTTTTTTCAAGGCGATATATAGAACATGTCCAAGCATGTTTTAACTGTTGTGGAATTCAATAAAATTTGCAATTTTTGATGGGTCTTGTAGTAAAATGAGTCAATTAGAAAATCAAATTAACATATTTTTAAACGTTACTTGATTAAAAATAAAAATAATTTATTTATTTTTCCATATGTACTTGTTTGCGTTTTAACTAAAATCTAATGTCGTGGAACAATGTGGTTAAACATAGGCATGTGAACAGAAGTGGAATTTTGCTAACTTAATACATTTTCACGCTGCTCCGAAGTAAGTTTTAACATGAATGTGGAGTTTATTAAATTTAGAAGTGAATTTAATTTTTAAATGACACCAGGATAAATTTCAGACCAAAAGCAAAAAAAAAAAAAAAAAAAAAACGAGACGTTTTATTTAATGCCATGATTTTTTCGCCATTAAAAAAAAAATTAATTATTCCGACTACGAATATTCTTATCTATAATATTAATAGGCTAGGCGATTTCTTGTGGCCGACGTTTTATTCTACCGTTTTATCCTGATTTTGACCAAACGTATATTATTTGAAAGGTATTTCTTTTAAGCCGATTTGCAGATTTACAGATTTTAAAATTTTTTCCTTTATTTTGAATAAATTGCATTTAAAGTTGCTACTAATGCGTACATAAAATTATGCAATGGTATGTGTGCGTGCTAATTAAATTTCTTAATGTGTTTGTTATAAAAATGAGTTTATTTTTTTTTTGTGTCGATTTGTGAATTGGCTATAATTGATTAGCATACCTTCAGGCTCTTTATTTAATGAAAAAATAAAATTTCCTAGAATGTGCACTCGAAATTCGAGGGCTGGAATCTGCTAGTTGCAATTAAATTGATATTTTATCTTCCTCCAAATTGAATTTTTGCTTAAAACTGGAATTTGAGCCTTGTACCATGTATCGAAAATCTAATTTTTTGTTATTTTGAAATAATTGGATTGGCCAATCTTTTTATTTTGTGCTCTCATAAAAAACAAATGCCCTATTATTGCGCACTGCGTTGGTAGCTTAGTTTTATCTAATGTTTCAGCAGAAACAATTTTTTGTAGGCATTTTTTAATGAAATTTGTTTTTAAAATAGTTTATATTATTTGAATTTTTCATAAAAAATTTTTGAAACTTGGGATGACATAAAGTTTATACAAGCAGAAAATAAATAGATTTATGTTATTTTCAATGTTGATTTGATTTTCTAAACTCATTTTAATACAAAACCCATTAAAAATTACATATTTTTTTGAATATGACAACAGTTAGGACATGCTTGGACATGTTCTATATACCTTTGAACGCGTCTCAAAAAAGCATATCCTGTTGTACCCATATAAGATTTGTTGATCTAGAAGAAAAATGAAAATATTTTCAAAAAACTAAAAAATAGACCTTTTTTAATAACGGTCCAGCTCGGAATGGGTTAACTCTAGACCAGAAATATTTTGGGAGTCGTTATAAAATAAACCAAGGTAGATTTCTAGGGGGCACTTCTCCACTTTTTTTCTCTCCATATAGAGTGAGTCGCTCTATTGTAGGTATATGCATTATTTGATAAATAACTAAATAGTGTTGCAGCAAATATAATCGAATAATGACATAAGGAAAGGGGTGATTAGAAATTTATCGTTTTAAGGGAATAATATTTAATTAGTTATTCTAGTAGCTTCAAACAGAAACTGTTTGCATAATTTTAAAATCTGTTTCGGTCTTCGAATCTATGCGTTAATTTACGAAGTACTGTTTCAAACACATCTTCTTTTTTGTTTATGGGTAGAAAATATGTTAATTATCGCCTGGGAAAATTACATATAATTTCTAAAATGTTATTTTGAATTATCTGCACAGATTTGACATGAGCTGTGGCACATCTTGTTGACTAAACTTGGCACCCGTAGGTCGTTGGTATTGTATACATTGTGTAAAGCCAAATCTTATTTTTACAGTTGTTGAGAAGAGTTGATTTACGATTGAGTAAAGGAAATATAGCTCTTTCACCACTTATCGTCTATCACGCGTTTGAAGAATTTGATGTTTAAAAGTCAGTTTATTATCCAGTACGATTCCCAGACATTTGACTAAGTCAAGGAGGGTTATTTCCGATCCTTGAAGGGAAAGGCGGTGCTGGGAATTACCTTCGGCGATTTATTATAATGGATACTGATTGGATGTGCTTTTGTTTCATTAGTTTTGATTTTCTATTTAGTGAAGGATTTATAAGCGTGAATAAGTGCTCTTTTCATTCTTTTGATACACACCCGGCTAGAAGTAAAGTTCAGTTTGAAAAAAATGATGACAAGAAGTGACTTTGTCATCTTTTTTCGGCTATCTGCCCTTCCACAAACCGTATTCCATGAAATTCTAGCTGATTCTGTTTCAGAAATATTAACATTTCAATAAAAAAAAAATTTGGGAAATATTATTTGATTTGCTTTTAAAAAATAAATAATCTAACCCATAAAAACGAAGTTTTAATAAAACTCTTTCTTTCCTTATGCATACGACGTTTGAATCTCTCCGCGACTGTGCGTGACTATTTTAAAATTAATCTTTGGTCACAATAAGTCTATGGACAAAGTGTCAGATCGATCGGGTGAGGGGAAATGTGATTTAAATGCGGGAATGTGCGTGACTATGTCAAATTTATCCTTTTTTCACAGCAAGTCTATCGATCAAGTTTCAAATCCATCGGATAAGAGGATATGGGTTCTAAATCACTCCGTGACTGTGCGTAAGAATGCGTGACTGTGCGTGACTATCCCAAAATTAATCTGTACTCACAACAAGAGCATGGGCCGAGTTTCAGATCAATTGGATAAGCGGAAATGGGGTTGACACACGACAGACAGACAGACAGACAGAGAGAGAGTATGAGTTAAAAGAAAGAGTTTAAAAAAATATAGTGAGTCAACTCAAAATTTACAAATTTTGAATAGAGGCAAAAAACGTTTTTTTTTAATATTTACTATAAAATTTAAAAACAGTTATTTCTTTGTAACGAATTGCGAATAATAAGTATACAACAGTAGTTGGTTTTGTGACTTTTGCAGCGATCATCAAAAATAACAAAGAGGGTTACAACTGTATTTATACCCTATACCACTATGTGGTTTGGGTATAATGACTTTGTGCTGCTGTTTGTAACTACCAAAAATATTTGACATAGACCCATTTTTTATTATACCGATCGAATCAGAATCACTATATGATTCCATTTAACGATGTCCGTCCGTCCGTCTGTGTGTCCATGTAAAGCTTGTAATCAAACTGCAGGTCGTAAATATTAATATATTTTGATGAACTTTGGTATATAATCTTACGTCGGCCATAGGATGAACGCTGTTGAAATTGGTGAGAATCGGTCCATGTTAAGACCTAGCCCCCAAACAAATGACCCTTATGAAATCGACTTAAATTGCCATAAGATCCAAATTATCATATAAATCTTAGTCAAATTGGGTTTGTATGTGTTTATTACATCCATAAATCAGTAGTCCAAAAATTATGCCTATGGGACAACTCATAGTCATTGGCCCCATATAGAGTTGCTTCCCGATCTTCACTTAAATCTATCAAAAAACAAAAAACACTGATTCTTCTCAAATTTTGTTTGTATATATTTTTGTAAAATACAAGAGACTTTACCAAACATGGGTAGGATCGGTCAATTTTTGGGCCTAGTCCCCATACAGATATAGCATCCGATATGAACTTTTTGATATCTGCAGCCAAAAAAATTAATAAAAATCCCACTCAACTTTCGTTTATGCTTATTTTTTATATCCAGTTAGTTGGGCCTGAGAAATATGGTCTCATGGTATAGGGTATCGTATAGTCGGTCTAGCGGTGGTGGGATTTCCGCTTCCTGTTTCCCTGAGCCTTTGCTGGTCGCACGTGCTTGCGAAGGGGCCTAGCTCGGCGGATGGGTGGGGTCTTGCTCAGGCCCAGGGAAACCGGACTACAGATGTTCACGTGTGATTTACAAAAAAACACTGTCAAAAACGGAATCTAAAGGATGGATGGATGGCATACTTACCTTCCGGCGGGGACTAGCTGTTATGCCCCTTTTTGCCCTCCCTACCATGTTACCTGATATTCCATCTTAATTGGAGGTAACCCACTGCAATGATAAGATTTGGTTTGGTTATGGTTTTCTACATTGGGGTATATACAAAAATTTATTTAACCTTCATGTTAAGGTGTTAAAATTTTAAATTATATTTAACAAAATTTATTTTATTTTTATAAAATTTTAAGTTTAGCTCAATTTGATTTTAGGGAAATTTTAATTTTAGGAAAATGTTAATTTGAGAAAATTTTTAAAGTATAGCATAATTTTAATTTTAGGAGAATTTTTTTTTTTTTAGCAAAATTTTGTTTTAGGAAAATTTTAGCAAAATTTTTATTTTTTTTTAACAAAATTTTAATTTTTAGTTAAATTATATTTCTTATTATAATTTTTAATTTTAGCTCAATTTTAATTATTGCACAATTTTAATTTTAAAAATTTAATTTTTGGAAATCTTTTAATTTCTAGCAACAAAATTTTTATGTTAAGAAAAAGTAGATTATTATAGTTTAAGTTTATGGTAAAATTGTGATTGTAGGAGATTTGCCGTTTAATATAGTTGTAAACAAATTTTAAAATTAGGAAATTTAGCTCAATTTCATATATTTATATATTACGATAAGTTTTAACTTTTTATTTTAGCAAAATTTTAAATCTAGAAAATATTTATTAATTAGGAAAATTTTTAACTGTAGAAAGTATGTAATGTAGGATAACGGCTTAATTTTAAATATAAGAAAAAGTTTAAATTATGCAAAATTTTATTTGTGGAATAATTTTATATTTAGCAAAATTTTATAGAATTTTTAAATTTAGAAAAATATTTATATGTTACAAAAATTTTATTTGGAAAATTATGGGTATTAAAATAAAAATTACCGCTTTTTGCTGGTGTTGGTGAGGTACTGATGAAGCTGCTGCCGCCGGACGCCGTGGTTTTGTCTCGCAATATGCCATTGAAAAAATTGGCCATAGCTGCATTAATAAGGATATTGTTGCTGATTTCAATATAAAATGTTTATATGGAGATAGTAAACACCAAAGAACTATTTATGCGACTTGGTTGTATAAGCTTGATCGGTTTATGAGGTAAACTTTAATTTAATTCCTTAATTTCGTTTTATCAACTTGTGTTGTCTTATATGTTTATTGTATTTTTCAATTATTTATTTTTAAACATTATTTTCTTTCTTAACATTAGTGTCTTTTTTTATTTAAATTAACTTAAAATTTTTTTTTGCTCAGAACGCTTTCGTTAGCACAAACAGAAATATTATTAATTAACACCAAATTTTATTTATTCACATGTCAATAAAATCTAAAGTTTTTTTTTTCTTAAAGTTTATTTTAATTTTTATTATTTTTTTTATTTCTTAACTTTTACATTTCTTTTATGTCTTTTATTTTAATTTCTCCAGTCTTAAACTAATTTTTTTTTTAATCTTATTTTTTCTGAAAACTTACACTTTAATGTTTTTTTTTTAAATTTTAAATTTCTTAAACCTTTAATGTTTTTAATCTTAATTTTAATCCTTAATTTATTTTAACTTTCTACACTAATTTTAAATTTCTTAAAACTTTAAATTTATTTTAATTTCACTTAAACCAAGTGGGAGAACGAGAAGGATTGCAAGTTGTAGTTGACCCATACATACATGAATTATCATGATTTAATACAAAACAATGAAGAGACTAAAAAAAAACTCGCGCCATAAATCGGTTTGCCAAAAATAGAACCAAAAAAAACTTCAATCAACATATTACCATATAAGGTGTTGTTTACATGTACATACATGAACTTGAAAATAATTTCAAGATCAAGGTTATTTTTTTTTCTTTCCTATTTCTGCTTGTACCAGAAATTCTTTGGCTACAGTGAAGAGCAAATCTGATCACCGTCGCATTTCTTACATGTTTTTTTTTGCGAAAGACTAAAAATTTCGATGTAAGATTTTTAAAGTGGATATATATATTACCACTGTGTATCGTTTTCTTGCAAAAAGTGAAAATTTAAAAATTTTGAGTTGACTCTCTTTAGAGGTACAGGTGCGATATATGAAATACAAACATCATAATTACCATCATTAAATAATCATCATCTTAAGTCAATTTGCACTACATGTAGGCTAACTTTGAATGAGAGTGATAAAGGAATTGTTAAAAGACCTCTATCCCCAATGCCTAGTTACACTGATTTCAACGTATCCAAGGAAACAAGAAGCATTCACCCAGAAACATTGATAAATAATGATTTATGCGATTTTGTTTCCCACTTTTCAGCTTTTTAGTATTTCTACAGAAATTTTATTATATCTTACATCGACATGGGAATCTAATGAAGATTCTAAAAAGAGTTACAATTTCTGCAAGGACTTATGTGTTGTAAACGATACTGCCGAAAGAGGCGTTAAATAAATAAAAGCTTTAAATAACGTGTTGACAAATAATGAAGAAGGAAAGCAGTTTTTAATCCAAATAGTAGAATTATACAAAAGACAGCATCCTTCATGTACATAGTCAAGTTTAATTTAACAGTGTTGAGTTATAGCTTAAAAATGTTCACATTTTATTTGGTAACATATATATGGTTTTTAAAAATAATATACTTTTATAATAAAATTGATTAAAAGTTGTTTAAATTTATATTCGCGAGAAAAAAGCAGACAATTGCACCAGAGATATATAACAACGGATAATTTTTATCCTAGGAGCACTGAAGGGTTAAATAAATAAAAGTAACTGAATAATTTTTCTTCAATTCTAAATAGTGGTTTCATCGAGTTTAATAGAAAAACTCGTTTTCGGTAATTTTTATTTAAAAATATCTTAAAATCCAAAGCTGGCCTTGGCAAATAATACATTTTAAGAGTCGCATTTAAAAATTCAACAAAATATTTGAATTTTTTGAATAAATTGAAATTTTTAATAAATTGTCTGCGTTATATGTGACCCAAATTTCAAAAAGGCTAATGGGGTCATATTATTTTTTCCCGAAACCTTAGGCTATTAAAATGAAATACAGCACTTAAAAGAAGAAAAGTGATGAATTTTTGATACGAAGGATTTAGAAAGTGTACATTTACAGAATATTTTACAAAAATCCCATTTTTCTCGAAATCTGGAAAAATAAAATCCTTGTCAAAAAAATTCTGATGTAGGGATTTACTTCAAAATTCACACAGGTAATGCGTAATATGCACTTAAGAAAACCTTATTATTCTAGGTCAATTTTTTTAAAGAAAATTTAAGAAAATTTTTTAAAATTTGAAAAAGGAGTTTTCAAAATTTTACCAAAAAAATTTCCCATTTTCGGCCTCAATGCGCAATAGGTTAACAACGTGGTAATAAAACAGTACTTCATATCTGATTCCCTATAAGTATAGAGACAAAAAAAAATTATGGCTTTAAGCAATTTCTCAGAGCTGAAAAAAATTCTATCAAATTTTATGACCTAGTTTTTTTTGGCACAAAGGTGGTCTGCGGTATTTGTTATTTATTGGCGAATTTTTATTTGATTTTGAATTTTTAAAGCTTTTTGAATATATAATTTAATACTGATCCCGATTCTTATAACAACTTGTCGGAAAAATGAAGCTATGGAACGAAATTTTTGTAAAATCTCAAAAAAGTAATATTTTCCCCATATAAACACACTTGAAATGTCAATCGATTTCCCAAACTTCACATTTATTAGCTTTATATGGCAAGTTAACAAACTGTACCCCGCCTATATCCAAAATCGCATTTTAATTTTATCAAGGACCATTTTACCGGCCATCAATTGAGCAAGACAGACATTATCAATGATACCACCATGATTTCTCTCGCGTATTCTTCGCCGCTTTTAGTTCCATCTTTAATATTTCCATCAAAATTTTAGTTTTCTTCTGCGTCATACAACTGTTCCAAAAAACCGACAGCTTCCTGGAGAGTTAACTTCCCGAATGACAATAATTCTAATTCATAGTTCAATTAGCAATATTATATTGAAAAAAGTTCACTTTTGATACGCAACGTGTAGAAGATTTCCAATGGTCTATATAGTAAGAGACAGACCGGAAAGTAGTGTAGGGTATACAAATTAAAGGAAATCCGTTGAATGTTAATGTTGCTGACGACAAAATAACTTTTTTTTTTTTAGTATTGAAGATAAATAAATAATAATAACAACAACAATAGTGACCGAATTCAACAACATTTCAAGTACAATTTACAGAAGAAAAACAAGTGTAAAGAAAACAACTTGCAGCTGCAGTAGAAAATAGACATTACTTCATTTCTAGGTAGCAGCAGTTGTAACAACACAAAGTAAACAAAAATATTGTATTAAGACAAAACAACACAAAACGCGCTATACTCCTTTACGACTCTTTACATTTGGCGGTTGTTATACTTTGTATTATTTAAAAAAAAGGGAAAAATGAACAATAGGAATAGAATTTAAAGAGCTTGGCACCGTCATCTCAAATGTGTTGTCCAACATTAAGTAGTTAATAGATGTTATATATACATGCTTAAGACATCAATCTGGGCAAAAATTTTAAAAATATTTAACTTAGGACTAACAGAAAATTTTATATTCATATTTCATAGGCTCTTTTGAAAATGTTATAATTAAATGTGAATTTATTTTTTCCAAATTTTAAAATTTTTTATTTTATACTAAAGGGTGATTTTTTAAGAGCTATAGGAAAGTTTTCCAAAAAAAAAACACATAAAATTCAGAAAAATGCATGAAATCTTTATTTGAATCGATTGTACGGTCCATAAAATTTAATGTTTGAGGGTTATTTCATGCAAATGTTAACCGTGACTGTGCCTCAAATGGTCCTTCCGCTTAGTCCAATTTTGGCATACTCTTTCGAACATTTCGGCCGGTATCTCACGAATAAATGCTTCAATGCTGTCTTACAATGCTTCAATTGAAGCGGGATTGTCTATATAGACACGAGCTTTAACATAAAAAATAGTCTAAAGGCGTTAAATCGCACGATCTAGGCGGCCAATTGATCGGTCCCGAACGTGAAATAAAATGTTCACCGAACTCGCCTCTCAATGAGTCCATTGTTGCGCGTGCTGTGTGGCATGTGGCACCGTCTTTTTGAATCCACATGTCATGCAAGTCAAGCTCTTGCATTTTGGGCAAAACAAAGTTGGATATCATCTCTCGGTAGCGCTCACCATTCACAGTTACGTTACGATTCGCATCATCTTTGAAGAAGTACGGTCCAATGATGCCACCGTCCATAAACCGCACCAAACTGTGACTTTTTCTGGATGCATTGGTAGCTCTTCCAATGCTTCTGGCTGATATTCACTCCAAAATCGACTCCCGAATAGCCGCTTCAGTGGGTCGATTAAACTGACCATAAAACGGTAGAAGCGCGCGATGAACTTTCTTAACAGAGCACGCATTTTGATAATAAAATTCAATAACTTCCAAGCGTTGTTCTTTTGTAAGACGATTCATGGTTAAATTATAGACCAAACTGAAGATGTTTGACAATGAAATAAAACACGAAACGTGCGTCAGCTGTTTAAACCAGTGTTGCCAAAAAGTTAATAGCTAAAAAATCACCCTTTAGCAGATTCCAGCCCTCGAAATTCGAGTGCAAATTCTATGAAATTTTATTTTTTCATTAAATAAAGACCCGAAAGCTATGGTAATCAATTACAGGCAATTCACAATTCAACACAAAAAACGAACTCATTTTTATTACAAACACATTAACAAATTTAATAAACACACACATAGCATTGTATAATTTTATGTATGTGTTAGTAGCAAATTTAAATTTAATTTATTCAAAACAAAGGAAAAAATTTAAAAATCCGTAAATCTTCAAGTCGGCTAAAAAGAAATACCTTTCAAATAATAAACGTTTGGTCAAAATCGGGATAAAACGGTAGAAAAAACATTGGTCACAAGAAATCGCCTACAATGTTAATATTATAGATTCGATATAATGCTTTTACAAAATAATAAGTTTCTATTAATCTTACATGTTTATTATTTTTATGCTATTTTTATATAATTGGTTATTAAAATCGATTAAAGTTCTTTAATGCTAAGCACTTTGTACTATTTGTGTATTTTGTTTATACGATTTTATGTTTTGATGTGCGGGAAACTGGATAAAATAAGTATACTAAAATGTTTCAGATGAGAATATTTTTATGGTTTTGGTTCTTCAAATTTGAGTATAAATTTTAAAGATTTTCAGGTTTTAAATTTATAAATGTGTACGTGCTTTTTATCATGGGTTAAGACAAATACTTTTGCTTATACATATTTATAAAATAATTGAATTTTAAAAATCTATAAAATCCATATAAATAGTTTAATTATCGTAATGCGGTTTTTTGTTTTCAAAAGACAATATTATGACTTATGTTAGTATAAGAAAGAAATTTGAAGGATGAGTCATATTTATGCAGTAAAATTTTTTTTACCATCCCATATGAAATAAGTTGTTTTTAACCCTATTTTTGAACAATACAGTGTATACCTCTTTAATTATTGTATAACATATCATAATTTGGCTAAAATAATATTATATTATTACCGGCAAACATTGTTTTGCCATATAACTTATTTCTAGTAAATATTTTTGTTGTTAATTAAAAAAATGAGTGGAATGGGCTATGAAAACAAAAAAAAAAAAAAACACCAACCATTTATTTTTTTCAACACAATGTATTTCTTTAACGTAACGAACATATTCATTGCTAGATCTCTCAAAACTTCAACATAAAGTAAAAACGTAATATATTTTTTATAACAAAGTATGAAAGTTAAACAAAGAAAATTAATATTCATTTGGCAATTTTTGTATTTTCGGCTTTGGTGATTTCTGCTTTTGGCTATTTTTGAAGTTGGGAGATTCCGCCCATACATATACTCCACGGCCAATCACATTGATAACACAAGGGAACAAAATTGAACTTTTTTGTATTCGTTGGAAGTTTATATCAACTTTTTATTAAGTTGAGTTCGGTGATTTCAAATATGCACTTGGTTTTTTCTATCAGCTTGACTTTTCGTAATATACCGTTATGTCCAAAATTAGGGCACTTCCACTACATATATTGGAATAACTTTAAAACGATTCACCATATTCAGTTTAAAAAAATTCCAGAATCCGCCAACGATTTTATCTTTAAAGCGTGCTTACATTGGTTAAAATTTTCTCGGTAGTTTCAGAGATATCGTTTAAGTTTTGAAAAAAATAACGATTTAAAAAGAAATTGTTTTTTTGTTTTTTAAAAATTCACAAAAAATAAAACTGGAGCAAAAATCAGAGTTTTGGTCTAAAAACATATGGATAAACATATTTTGAATAAATGAGCCTTATTTCATTGTAATCGGTGTACAACTTTTGGTTTTGCTCACAATATACTGAGAAAACTGAATTGATAAAAATCGCGATTTCCATACAAAAACAAAATTTTTAACATGTTTTCTGCTGTTCTATTTATGTAATATGTGTATTGTAGTAATTGAAGTAGAGTCAAATTATAGATATTAATAGTTGGTATGGCCTTCAAACTCCATTATAATGTATTCTTATCTACATGGTGGAAATGAATTGAGAGTTAAGACAACGGTTATTTTAGTTTCCGTTCATTCATTTTAAATTCACTGCTTGATCTGTTGTATCTTGTTAAAATGTTTCATATGATATCTCTCATGTCAGAAAAATTAAAAGTTATTGAAATTCGTATTACCTTTTTGCATTATTAATGTATTTGACATCTGCAATATTAAAATTCTTTTTTATTTTGAAGTTTCAGTGTTTTCCAACCAAGTTTTTTGCAGCGAGTAGAAACCATGGTTTAGGTTTTTGGGTTGTTTAAATTAGCATCGCATTTCAAATTTTCTCTTGCGGGTACTTGTAGTTAAAAAAATAATATTAATTTCCTGAGCAGAAATATGATTTTCTCTTGTCATTCTCTCTCAAGCCACTCGAAGACATCTTACAAAATTTGTAATTTCCCTCTCTTTATTTTAATAAATTTTTTGAGTAACGTAATATTTTCAGCGCGTATGATTGTTATTTATTAGTAAAGCAGAAGAGACATACATCAAAATACTTGATAAATTTTTTACATGGATATATTAATAGAAATTATATATTTAAGCTTTAGCGGCAATTTAGCTGAAACACTAAGCAAACATATATCAAGATAAGGAAAAAATATAAAAGATCTATAGTTTGGCCTAACAGCACTAAATCGTTTAGAAGTTTTGTTACACCGAGTTTCGTACCTACAGACTATGACCCCGAATATATATCACAGTATACCAGATATGAATATTATTCTATTTTGGCAAACCGGCCAGTTTGCTTTAAATTCAACACAGCAATATGTTTCAATACAAGCGTGTTAATTTTTTATGACTTGGTAATTAAGTTGAGTAAATGGACAACAACCACGGGAACAAATAAATGTGGTCGTTTTCCAATACAACATACAGAGAAAAAAAATCCTAAAAACCTTATTTTAGTAATATGCTTAAACAAATTTTCTGTAATACTGAATTATTATAAAATTTCGAAGCCACTTATTTGAACTAAAATAAGAGTTTCGATAACAGCACCCAGTTTAAAACCTTAATTAAAAGGATATTTTTAATTTGCTCAGTTTCGATATACAGAATGAGATTGGAAAAACCTTACCACACGTGTTTCCTCTTAACCTTTTTTCGAGTTTTATTAAAAATTTTTTTTTGATCAAAATATCTTTGAAAAATATGTCAGTTATTATGTTTGCTAACAAATTTGTTCATTTGTTGTCATGAAAAAAGTACATGATAAAATTATGAAATATTTTCAACAAAATACAACTTGGTACCACAAAAGCGGCCAGCTGTCAGACCATTGCTGAGAAACGTCGGTCGGAATGACAATATTTCTGCACTAGAAAATTTTTCGCAGTTTTGGGGTAAATTTCGACATAAGTTTCTGGTGGGGCAATCAATATGCAGCTATTTTATAAATACTGAAATTCAAAATAAGGAGTGTTTGCAAAAAAACAACTCCATCCTTTGAAAGGGTAAGGAAATATGTTCACACAATTTTGTACTGATTTGGCTTAATATCATTACGGTCAGGAAGCTCTTAAGGGCTACAAGAACAAAATCTTGCTTTTTGTAACAAGTGGTGCAAATCCTCCAAACCAATTGGAGATTAGGTCAGTGGACATATGTTCGGCTATTTTAAAAAGGTGGTAGAAGAGAATAAAATAGGTGTCCCCAAATGTGGATGATTTGAAAGCTGGAAAAATTAAATTTTAAACCTCAATACCCACAACTTAATTTTTTTAAACTCTGCTCGTAATTGCAGTAATAATTTTTATCCCATTTCTATAATATTAGACCTAAACGCTTTTATTATGCCGATAGACTCAGAATCACCTTCAGAATCGATTTACTTATGTCTGTCCATCTGTCCATCGATCTGTCCATTTGCTTGTCTGTCCGCTCATCTGTCCATTCATCTGTCCGCCGGTCGCCTGTCCGTCTGCCCGTTGGTGTCCAATTTAACTTCCTAATCACTCTACTGATCGCAAATATGAGTATATTTCGACGAAATTTTGCACATAAGCTTTTATCGGCCACATGACGAATGCTGTTAAAATTGGGGGAAAGCGGTGCATATTCAGTCTTTGTCCCCATACAAATAACCCTTACCAAACGGACCTCGGACTGTAGATTATCACATATAAGTATGTCGATAAAATTTCGTGTATGTATTTCTATTATACCCACAAGTTTAATTTATATATGTTTTTGAGAAGTGCAAATAACCTATAATATTAAAAGGCTAGACGATTTGTTGTACCGTTTTATCCCGATTTTGACCTTACGTATATTATTTGAGAGGTATTTCTTTTAGCCGTTTTACAGGTTTAAATATTTTTAAATTTTTTCCTTTATTTTGAGTAAATTGCATTTAAAATTGCTACTAACACATACATAAAATTAACATATGCTATGTGTGTTTCAATGTATTAATATACCCATAATAATAATATACCATAAGAGTGTTGGTTTGTGAATTGGCTAAGTCGAAAAATAAAGCTGCCTAGAAATTGCACTCGAATTTCGAGCGCTGGAATCTGCTAGTATTATTAAATATGCTAATTTTTAGATATTTTTCATATTGGCGATTAGTGGCTTTAGCCATTTTTGTTTGAATTTGGCGATTTCTGTTTTTGGCGAGTTTTGTTATTTGCGATTTTCGGTTTGCGATTTTTGACTTTGACGATTTATGTTTGGTGTGATTTTTGATTTTGGCAATTTTTGATTTTGATGATTTTTGTTATTCGCGGTTTTGGCGATTTTTGACTTTGGGGATTCCGCCCATATTTTCCACGACTACTCATACTGGCAAATAATGTACTTGTGAAAAGTTTCAAGACTGCCATTTTCATTGTACTTCATATTTTTTGTATAGGAGGTGCTACGGCATTGGTCCGATCCCGCTCTTTATGGGCAACTAATCACATTATTTACTTATGAACTCAGACAAAGTCCCAATGCCTTTTCTATTATTGTAATCGAGTTGTATGATATTAAATATGTAATTTTTATGGTCCTACGTTTAATGGGCCGACCACGCCTATTTTTTGTCCGAAAGTTCCAAGATATTCTCTATTGCAGTACTCTAGATATATGACATTAAACATTTACTTTGTACGGTTAGTGCCACGCTCATTGGTCCGATCCCATCCATCTTTTCTGCGACCTTTCAAATTAGTTTAATATATACATTAGGGTGGCCCTTAATAATAAAATGTCCAAACTCTCGGTCGCACCCCTAGAAATATGCGAATAGCAAAAAAAGTGAGAAATACAAAGTTTTGGGCCAATCAAAAACATTTAGAAGTGGCTCAACGGGATTGAAAATTTCAAGTGTGTTTATATTGGGAAAATATGACTTTTTTTTTTTCAGATTTTACGAAAATTTCGTGCTGAAGTTTAATTTTTGCGACAAGCTGTTATACAATTCGGAATCAGTATTAAATTTTCTTTCCAAGAAGCTATAAGACTTCAACATCAAGTAAAAGCTCGCCAAGAAATATGAAATGCCCAAGACCACTTTTGTGCCAAAAAAAAAAACTAGATCATGAAATTTTATGGCATTTTTTTCAACGTTAAGAAATTAATTAAAGCCGACATTTCATTTTGGTCTCTATACCTGTAGGTAATCAGACGTGAAGTATTGTTTTATTACCACCTTGTTAACCTATTAAGCATTGAGCCGAAATTGAAAATTTTTTTTGATATTTTGAAAACTCCTTTTTCAAGTTTTGAAAAATTTTCTTACAGAAAAGTTTAAAAAAATTAATATGGCCTTTAAAAGTCTTATTAAATGCATGCTAGAGATTAACTGTGTGATTTTTTGGGTAAATCCCTAAGCCAGAATTTTTTTGATAAGGATTTTATTTTTGCGGATTTCGGGAAAAATGGGATTTTTGTTAAATATTCTGTAAATGTACTATTTCTAAATAATTTGTACCAAATTCATCACTTTTCTACTTTTAAATAGCCTAGGATTTCGGAAAAAAATAATACGACCCCATTCACCCTTTTGACATTGGGGTCACATATGACCCCAAGCTGATAAGAAACAATTTATTCAAAAATTTTTTTAAAGCATATGCTATGCTATGTATGTATTAGTAGCAACTTTAAACGACCATAACTACAAAGAAATATTCCAGACGATGAAAATTTGTAAATCTGGATAAAAGCGAAAAAGAAATACCTTCCAAATGATAAATTTTTTATCAAAATCGGGGTTACACTGTGAAACTTACATCGGTCACAAGAAATCGCATTGCCTATTAATATTATAGATTAAAGAAAAACAATAATTATTGCAAGTCGTAAGTGATTACAGAAAACAGTTTGAATCGCACACTAAGTCATCCTTAAATACACCAAAATAAATAGAATTAATTTCATATTACATTTTCTTTTGAATAAATTGTCTTTTATTAGCTTTGGGTCATTTGTAAAAATTTCAAAACGATCGGTCCAGTGGTGTAGTCTCCCATAAACCACAAACAAACATACAAAGCTCCATTTTTATATATAAGATATATTTCATTTGAAGAGAAAAATAAAAAAAAAATTTTTAAAGTTAGTCATTAAAATAAACTAATATTAAATTTAAAAAATTTTTTTAAATATTGACCTCTTCCTTTGGCCTGTACGTTTGTCATAAATGTTAAGTGCCTTAGTTGGGTTGCTACGGTTTAAAGTACCTTTTAATAAAAACAAAGGCGATGCCTCTCACTGCAACAATTATTAAAGAAATTAAAGCAAATGCGTTTTTGTTGTTGTTGTCCTGAAAATGTATTAGTACACCAATTCATAGCGTGCCTGGTTTACCATCTTGTTGTAATTAATTTGCAAAAATGTTTTGCTACATTCTTTGTGTTGAATTCATTAGAAGTTTCACTTTTATGCTGCTGTCATTTTTATTTTTCTTTTTTATTTTATTTTTTTTGTAATATACCCATTCTTACATGCATTTTTTTTTTATTTTTTCATATAACTCTTATGCTTTAACACTTCTCTAGCTTGTCTTATATTGGTGATGTTGAGGTTGTTGTTGATGCCGCTGTAGCTGGTATTGTTAACATCCTTCTTTATGTGTTGGAGAGTCTGCTGTGATATGCTTTTGCTTGTACAACTGCCTTTATGCCTACACATACAAACACATCATACATACAACATAAATGCGAAGTAATCATTTTTTTTTTTTTTTGCATAAAACTTGATAATTAAAATCGTTGGTTTTTTGTTGTTGCTTTGTTAATTTTTACATAATCAAACATAATGCAACAAACATCAATGGGGGTGTATTTGCTTGTGTATGCTAAAATTCGTTGGTGATAAATGAGATGCTCAGCTGTGTACTAGTTGGGTAAAAAATGTGCTTATCCTTCTGTTATTTGCGGAATTACTATGGCAGATGAACAAAAAGAAAAAAATATTTTAAATTTTATTTATATCTTTCTGATTTAAGTTAGCGATAAATAAATGGAGTTTCTGAATTTTCCAGAACTAAAAAGTAAGATGCTTTAGTTGCATTGAAACTGAAAATATTTTACCGAAAAAGTACTTTTTGTAGACATTATACATCTCTGATAATGATGTTATTGGGTTTTTGTTAAATTCTACATGTTAATAAGCTGTCAGCACTTATTTCTCCATACTATACATATTATAGTATCTTTCAAAAGTGTAAAGCCATTTGATTTTCCTCATTTTCTCCTTTAACCTATGGATTTGGCAGATTCTGGTAATAATATAAATATGAAATATAAAAATTATATAATAAGATAAGAAATTGATATCTCTATTAAAGCGAAAAGAAAATTTATATATAAATTTATAAAAAATATCTTTTTTGAAGGAAAGATATAACAGGACATCCGAAGTACTTATTAAAATGTAATTCATAGAATCCATTCTATGAAAAAAACCTTACTGAATTCTTTGATTATTATGCAATTTTTTACAATATCTTGATCCAAGAACGAGATCTATTTCACTCCTTTGTGGGCTGTTTTTTTTTGGGCCGTATGAAATATCGGCCAAAGAAAAAAACGCCCAAAATAGAAATGAAAAATCGCCCAAAAATTTTTCGCACAAATTTGGGTTCATTTTCATATGAAGAGACACCCAAATTTTTTGCCTTTTTTAGTTATTGTTGGACTTAATTTCGTTTTCATAGTGAAAAAATCACCCAAAAACAGTTATGTATAATAAATTAACCGGTAATTAACCCGATAATTCCCACAACTTTTTGGTCCTATATATACTTGAAAAGTTGTAAACTTTACTACTTCGACCTCATGACCACGAAAATGGATTTAATTTTTCAATACACTTTTGCGTATTTCCGAAAAACGAGAAAAACTAGCGTTGCCATATCGTAACTCTGGGTCTCCTAGGGTACAGGTTTTTTATAAAAGTGGAAATGATTTTTGAAAAATTTTTTCAATAAATTTTACAAAAATAAACATTTTTGTTAGTAAGAAAAAAACAAAACTTAAATTTGCATATGGGTCAATTTCAAAAAAAAAACGCATTTTTTGTGTCCCCGCACTTTACACTACTATTTTAGGTAAAAAGAAAAAAAAAAACAAAAAAACAAAAATGTGAGAGTGATCAGCGAGGAATATGTAACAAAAAAATATAATTCTCAAATTGGTATGTTTGTTTTTTTGTTTATTCAGAATGGTGTTTTGTTTCTTGCTCTGACTCCTTCCATACAAAAGCATGTGTCCCCCGTTAGAATTTTTAGTAAACAAAATAAAATAAAATCAAGAAAAAAGTAAATATGCAACATTCAATAACAGTTTTCGAATTACTGCGTTTCTTTCTTGTGTTTTGATTTGTTATAGTCGTCAAAACTTAATTGGTGCGAAGTTGGCGTTGCAAAGAAAGTTTGTCCCCACAATTTGCATTGAGCGTCACTTTTTTATAATTCAAGTAATAGTACTAGTTTTCTATTTGCATTTAAATAAAGTAAATAACGTAAGGAAAGTACAAAGTTTAATTATTACAAAAGTGAAGAAGCGAAAAAGAAATCTATTAAAAAAGTGTGCATTTGCGTAGTTTTTGTGAACACCATGGTAAGGGCGCGATAAAATTTCATGAGCGTCACGCAAATTTTTTTAAAAGTGAATATATTAAATGTAAAAAATTTAAGTTGACAATCATTATTTACATGGTTTCAAATCCTTTTTTTTATAATTTGTGAATTTGAGAAATAAATTGCCTACGAAAAAAACCAATATAGGCAAAAATTTCATGAGCATCACTTTTAATATATATTGCTTCATAACTTAAAATGCTTAATTTTGATTTTTTTTTTTTAATTTTCAAGAGTAAAACAACAAAATTAACGGCGGCTGAAAGAGCACGGAGATATCGAGAGAAAATAAAGCTCGATAAAGCGCGCAATGACGAATATAAAAGAAGAAAGAAAGGTATAATCGTGGTGTATTTGAGTTTAATTTTTATTGTTACTGACTGATTCTGTTTTTGAATAGCAACGAGAAACGGATGAAAAGAGGGGACATGCCGAAAAAAATGCTTCAGCGTGAGCGAGCTAAAAATAGAGAATATGTACGTGCGACGAAGTTAAAAAAAGCTGCCGAACGTCAAATGACCGATACTTTAAGTAGTACAATTACTCAAGCCCATGGATTACCGGAATTTATAAGCAATGAAAAGGAAGAATTGCCAGCAATACCAACTAAATTTAATGATAATACTTCTTAAAACAAAAGATTAAAAAGGTATAATAAGCAGCTAAAAAACAAAAATCGCGAACTACAATTACTAGTTGACCGTTTAAATGCTGAACTTAAAGTTGCTGAAACAAAGAAACAAAAGTACAAGAAAAAATTACAAAGATCTAAAAACCATATTAAAGATACCAAAAGCTTAAGTTCGATTGTTCGGGATTCAAAGGAAACTTTGAGTCTTTTAAAACAGAAGTATACTCAGGAAAAAAACATTTGCTCAGTTATGGCTTCTAAAATTTTAAAACGTTACACACTAAAAAAAATATTGGAGAATGGAAAAAAAAATTTGCCGGAACCACTGCCCAGAAAAAACACAACAGTAAATGATTTTCTTATGAGGGACGACGTTAGTAGAGCTTGCGCTGGAAAGAAAGAAACCGTTACACGCGGAAAAATAAAAAAGCAAAAACGATATCTGTCTGATACGATGAAAAATCTGTACAAAATGTTTAAATCCGAGAACAGTAATATTATTATGTCCTACATAACTTTTACGCGGCAAAAACCTTTTTTTATAAAAAGTCCTTCTGTTTCTGACAGAAATACCTGTGCTTGTATGGATCACGCCAATATTGATTTAAAGGCCTCGAAATTATTTCTACAAAAAGCTATTGTTGAAAGAAATCCTGCTCAGTTAGTTAAAAAAATTATGTGCGAAAGTGAGTCGGCTTTATGCGCTTGGGGTCGTTGCAAAACTTGCAAGTCGAAAAAAAATTTTATAGGCTCAACTAACAGTTCAGATGAATGCAAATGGTTTCAATGGGAGTCTGTTACGGAAAAAAGATTAAATAAGAAGAGTATTTCCCAAGATAAATATGATGTTAAGGTCATGAAAAAGGTTGAAAAGGTTTCAACAGTAGCTAACTTGGTGAGTGAGTTTCAGAAAGACATGCTAAAGTTTAAAAAACATTACTTTAATGCTCAAAATCAGTACAGTGCGTATCGTTTTTGCAAGGATAATTTGAGCGAAACAGAAGTTTTGATTCATATAGACTTCTCCGAAAACTACATGTGCAAACTTTCAGAAGAAGTGCAATCGTTTCACTTTGGTGCTTCGCGAAACCAAGCATCCATCCATACCGGCTTAATTTATTTAAAAAAATTTGAAAAGCCCGTGAGCTTCTGCACGATTTCTTCAGATTTAAATCATGGATGCGGTGCTATTTGGGCCCATTTAGATCCAATAATTGATTATTTGAAAGATTGTGCTCCAGAAATATCGACCATACACTTCTTTCCGGATGGGCCATCTTCTCAGTATAAGCAGAAAAACAATTTTTTCTTTTTCTGCAATCGAATATTTGACAAAAAATTTACATGCGCAACATGGTCATTTTTTGAGAAATCTCATGGAAAAGGTGCAGCAGATGGAGTGGGTGCTGTCGCGAAACGAACAGCAGATTCGCTTGTTGCTCACAGACATTGTAGAAGCAGAAGAATTGTACCACTCGCTTTTAGGCAAAATTGATGTGAAATTGTTTTACGTAAGCTCAAATCAAATTTCCAACATCAACAAAACATTGCCCACAGATTTAAAGACAGTTAAAGGCACGAGAGATATTCACCAAATAATTACAAAGTCCAGAGCTGAATTGATTTACAGATCTCTCTCGTGCTTTTGCAACTTAAACCTCTGGGGGATCGGAAATTTATGCAACTGCCACAAACTTAATTCGAAAGTAGTAAAAATGATTGAGAATGAAAAAAAACAAAGCCGCTTGTCATTTCATGAAGTTTACACAGATTCAGAATAAGAATTCGAATGGGAATTTATAAATTAAATTAAGTTAAGTTATTGTTTTGCGTCAAAAATTTACATATGTTTCTTCAAGAATTACTTCCTTTTTTCCATTTTTGTTAAATACATCAAAGAATATGTACATGTTTAGTTTTGTATGAAAATTTTTGTTTTTTGAAGAATTTTTGTTTGGTTTTATTTACTTTTTGTAAAATAATAAACTTTTTTTCGTTAAACTTTAAATTTGGCATTATTTCTTGTTTACGTGCAACAAAATCTCTTGATCGTCACAAAATATCTTGAGCGTCACACTTAGTTTTTTTCCTTCCTTTTTTTAAATACATTGTTACAAGCCTATTATTTTGCAAGTAACCTCTAAGTTCAAGTCTTTTCTTAACAAAAATTTACCTATTTTCATTTTAAAATTTTAAAGTAACTAGTCACTTTAAAAAAAAAATGAGAAATCAAGGTGAATCGTGATTTTGTGTTTATAATCGAAAAGGTGATTTTCGCAAAAGTCAATCTTGAGAAACAAAAGAACATCGTAGTAAGCTAGAATTTCATATATTTTTGCATTTTTAGCGATTTTTTATACATATTTGGTGTGTGACGCTCAAGATAGAAATCATAGAAAACCTAAAAAAAATCAAAAAATATTGATTTTTTTGAGAGCCTAAAAGTACCACCGGATTCTTCATCAATTTCTACATAAATTGGCCACTCTTACAGGCGAATTGAAAAAAAACTTTAAAAATAAGCAAAAAAATCGTTGTGTACGTTTTTTTTGAAATTGACCCATATATGAAATAGATAATCCAGCATTATTCATGTCTTCAACAAAGAATTATGAAAATACGACTTTTTTAACTTTTAAAACCTTACCACCTTCCACCCCCCACACTTAATGCATGCGTTGAGGAAGATGGGTTAAGTTACTGCATTTTTTTTCCATCCCATATTCCTGGTTAATAGAGGAATCGCGTGAGATTTTCTGTAAAAAATATTTCTCCTGTGCCGCTTTGGTCAAAATTTTAAGTTTTCAAAAAAAACGCGTATAAAAAATTTAAAAAGAAAAACTAAAAATGAATTATTAAAAAAAAAAAACAATCGATTTTTTACAAAAATTTTTCATCTGCGGCGCTTTTGAAACAATTCTTAAATTTTTCGGGAAAAAAATTGCGCACAAAAAAGAGAAAGGAAAAAATAAAAAGGAAGAGTCAGCTTGCTTCCTTCCTCACTTTCCACAGTTCAAACAAAATGGGTCAATAGATCTTATAAATAAACGCTAATTGCTTTTTGATGTGAAAACATCTATGCGCTCAGGGGTGTAAAATCCAATTTCACAATACAATCACAAAAAAAAACGTAAGCGAGGTATATGTGAGGTATATGTATATGTAAGTGTATTGGTGTATTTAGTAAGCAGAACCGTCGAGTTCGCTGTCTTTTTCACAGAATCACAAATCTTTTTCGTTAGTATTAAAAATTAAAGTATATATTTGCTATTGACAGAACTTTGGATGTGTTAACATCTATACGCGCATAGGAGTAAATTTCTATTTCACAATACAATAACAAAAATAGCGTAATAAGTGAGCTTACATGTTACGCTGTGAGTATTGGTGAAAAATTAAGATATAAAATTGTTTCAGCTAATTCAATAACCCTTTGCTATAAAACGAAAAAAATTTCACAATATAAACGTATAACATATACATAAATCAACAACACCCCAAGTATAACCAGTGTCCCTGCAGTTGTTTGCTATAAGTGATACATAGATGACGCTTTTTGTTTGATTTTAAAAAAGTGAAATTAAAAAATCTTTACTTACTAGATGTTTACACATCTCCCCTGTGATCGGACTCACATGATTTTTTTTCTTTACAACAGATATTTCCTTTCATATTTATTTCAATGGATAAAAAAAACCAACAAGTGCTATGACCATTTATTCAATTACATAAATAATAATATATTTAATTTGGATGCATACAGTTTCACGACCGAGTTTCAAATAGCATTGCAAAGTTCTTTGAAAAAAAAAATTCCTAACGCCAAGCTTTACGGTTGCTGGTTTCATTTTTGCCAAACAATTAGGCGCAACATTTCATTAAAA
Organism: Cordilura impudica; assembly: GCA_963682025.1. Taxonomy (NCBI): domain Eukaryota; kingdom Metazoa; phylum Arthropoda; class Insecta; order Diptera; family Scathophagidae; genus Cordilura; species Cordilura impudica. The sequence goes on along the minus strand of OY821518.1, from coordinate 61,801,986 downwards.
TTCAAAAATCCAGAAAATTTATATGTAGTTGAATTAAGTACATGATCCAAATCTGCTATCGAAGCATACAATGGCATTTTGGGTCGTCTCATATAAAAACGAGGACATTTCTTAAAATTCGTTAAATTTTTTCGGCATGAAGAATTTTCGAAAAGTAGCGCTATGAAGCTTTTAATCGAAAGTGGTGTTATACCTGGAGCAAAAATAATAAGGCGACCATATGCAGAGAAGACATGTAGAATATGAGAGACTACAGAAGCTTTGGAAGCAGGAACTATAACTGCCATTACTTTTCTTAATCAAATGGTACTTACCAAAAATGACATATGCACCGATTGGGAGCCTTACACCGATATATTTGAAAGTGAATCGGAGAAAAAAGGTCTTGAACACGAGCCACCTGCAGATGATAACAGCAGTTCAAGTACTGCGAAATGCATAATATGCCTGGAGCAATCCCCCAATACTGCATTGTTACCTTGCCGTCATCTGAAATGCTGCAATAAATACGTACTAAAATTGTAGGCAAAATGTTTGGCTGAAGGCTTAAACCATTAATATTGCCCATACTGTCGTGCAGCCGTGGAAGATACAATGATTTTTTTTAATTTGAAAATAAAAAAACTTTTTTCATAATTTGATTGGTTTTCTTTTATTTTGAGAAAAAATTCGATTTTGATATTTCTTTTTTCTTTTTGGGGCTGTTTTTCCTTTCTTTTTGGGCGAAATTTCGTATATTTGTTTTTGGGTGATTTTTCATTCAGTTATTTTTTTTTGTTATTTATTATTATTTTATTATTTATTTGTTTCGAAATCCCATGCAACAGCAGATAAAATCTTATAATTAAAGTACAGGATTAGTACTAGGTACATAGCAGTAAGGAGGTATAACATTGTGTATAATAACAATTAAATATAATAATAAAAAAGTTTAATATTAAAACTCATTGTTTAATAAACTAATTAAAATAGAAAAATAATCAATTACAAAAATTAAATAGTAGTGTAGAAAGTTCCAAAGACGAATTGAATTAATAAAAAAAAAACTACCATTCAGATGTTAGTGTTCGATGTCTAATAGGTATTAAATCATTTGTTCTGCGAGATCGAGTGAACGATATTATATTAAGAAGATAAGGTTCATGGGTATATGTAATTTTATGTAAAAAAGTCAGGGCTCGTATTTTTAGTAAATCACAGAAATTAACTCTCTAAATTTTTTTGAAACTGGTGTTATATGATCATACTCCTTCAGGCCATTAACATACCTTAGTATGAGAGTTGGTATTATATATGTTTTTGCAAGTAATAACCGAATCTTAACCGGTATAAAGTATTATGTTTTCCACAGAATCCGTAGCATAGCATATGTTTTTCCAGCAACTGTGTTTATGTGATCAGTCCATGTAAGATTATTATTAAAAATTATACCAAGATTCTTTGTTGTTCTTACAATCGCAAATGCGTGATTGTTTAGTATAATTTCCTTTTCACCCGATGATTTCTTACATTTTGGATTTCTCGCCAGACATTTAGATTAACTGGGGTTCAAGCAAAAACCATTCGATGAAGCCCACATAAAAACACGGTTTAAATCCTCATTTAATTTAATTAAGCATTCATCAGTATTTTTGTTGTTATATACATATGTAATAATTGAACATCATCAGCGTAGATATGAACACTGCTGTACATTAGTTGCACTGGTAAATCGTTGACGTGTAAAAAGTAAAAAGTTGAGAACCAAGGATTGATATTTGAGGAACACCTTTCTATATTGGCAGTTGTCATGGTACTGTTTTATTTGCAAAGACTGACTGTTTACGATCCAATAATTAGGATGTGATTAATCGAGTGGACGACAAAGAAAATTTAAAGAAAGTTTGCACTTTCATACAAAGAATTTTATGATCAACCATGTCGAATGCCTTAAATGATCTAATAAAACAAGAAATGACATAAAACCAGCATCAATTACTCCGGATTTCCTCCGCGATGACGATTTTTCATTATTTTTATACCCTATACCACTATGTGGTTTGGGTATAATGACTTTGTGCTGCTGTTTGTAACAACCAAAAATATTTGACCTAGTCCCATCTTTAATTATACCGATCGAATCAGAATCACTTTCTGAGTTGATTTAACAATGTCCGTCCGTCCGTCCGTCCGTCCGTCCGTCCGTCCGTCTGTCTGTCCATGTAAAGTTTGTAATCAAACTGCAGGTCGCAAATATGAATATATTTTGATGAAATTTGGTATATAAGCTTTTATCGGCCATGGGATGAACGCTATTGAAATTGGTGAGAATCGGTCCATGTTCAGACCTAGCCCCCATACAAATTACCCATATGAAATCGACATAAATTGCCATAAGATCCAAATTGTCGTATAGATCTTACTCAAATTGGGTTTGTATGCGTTCATTACATCCACTAGTGAGTAGAGCTGCTTCCCGATCTTCACTTAAATCTATTAAAAAACAAAAATATTGCACTGATTCTTCTCAAATTTTGTTTGTACATATTTTTGCAAAATACAAGAGACTTTACCAAACATGATCAGGATCGCTCCATTTTTGACCCAGTCCCTTTATAGATATAGCATCCGATATGAACTTTTTCATATCTGCAGCCAAAAAAATTAATAAAAATCCCACTCAAATTTGGTTTTTGCTTATTTCACTAGTCAACAGTCAAAATGTACTCGGGATGCGATAATTTTTTCTGTGTAGATAACCTTGACATGAGCTCGAAAAACGCAATAAAAAATTTTTTTTTCGTTTGGTTTTTTTTTTTTTTTTTTTTTTTTAAATTTTAAAAATTTTTTTTTGGTTAATTTGTTTCGTCCGGCATAACTCGGGAACCACTAGCCCGATTTAATTGAATTAAATTGTAAAAAATTTAAAATTATAATTCCCTTAATCTGTTTATATATTGTTTTCCTATACAAGCAACAGTTTCCAAGTTAAAAATGAATATATAAAGGAAAAAACTTATTTTTGCCTAAAAATTTAAATTTTTTTTTTTTTAAAAATCCATAAAAAATCCCAAATGAAAAAAAATTTCAAATCTTATTACTTTTACGTAAAGATACATAACCTATGAGCAAAATAAGAGAAAGATCATGAAAATCGATGCACGCGTTTCGCTTTTATTCGCAATTGAGTAAAGGTATGAATTTAAAAAATTTGCTCGACATATGCACAACTTTGTCTATGGTAAGGTTTTTTCTTTTTTTTTATGATTCTCAGAATTAACAAAACAGAATAAACAAAGGGTTATTTAATTTTTATGATTGCGTAAGCAAAGTAATAAACGGTAATAAATGTGCGTGAACAATTAAAAGGAAAAAAGGAAAGGGGACTTTTTTACTTATTTGGGTTTTCCGGTGACTACCTGTATGATTTTTTTACATAAATGCAACCCACATTTATTCGGAAAATTTAAGACTCACACATGGTGAAACAGGTATGTAGCCACCGTAAAAAAATATACACCCATTTATAAGTACCTGTCAGTAAAATACTAAACAATACACAGTACAAATAGGTCTTCATTGATCGATTTTACTCATTCAACAAGTGTCGACGAACGCGATAGTTAAAATGAGCAAACGTTCGCGAGTATTTGAATGCAATACCAATCCAAGTAATTTTTGTTACATGTGCGGAGAATACGTTTGTGGAAAAAACAAGCGTTATTTTTCACCTAAATTGAGAGATTCATTTGAAGAGAGCTTCAATTTAAAGGTCTCAAACATAGATGAGCGGTGGACACCAAGTGCTCTATGTCCAAGGTGCTACGTACAGCTAAGTGACTCAAGGTAAGTGTAGATTACGAAATTCAAGAACATATATAACTTATTATTGCAATTCTTTCAGACGACAGCCGAGAATCATCATGCCAATGCTTTGGAGAGCTCCGCTTTGCCATGCAACAGATTGCTACTTCTGTCTTAGCAAAAAAACAGGCGTGGGAAAAAATATACGATGGACTTACGCTGCTGTTTCAACAGTGAATTTTCCAGTGCCATTTTCCAAAGAACCAGTGGACCCGCAACCGCCCGTTTCAAGATGGGCATCTAATAATGAGGCGATACATCCATCATCAGATCCGGAGACAGTAGGAACCACATCAGAATGCGAGTCAACATATACATTGCATGGAGGTCAACGCTTATGTTCCCAAGCAGAACTGAACGATTGGGTTAGAGAATTGAAACTCTCCAAGGAAGATGCAGAGTTGCATGCATCGCGCATGAAACAGTTCGGTTTCTTGGCTCCTGGTGTGGTGACAACAATCTACAGGAAGCGTCATGAACCATACGCAAGGTACTACACAAAAAAAGACAACATCTGTTTTTGTAAGGACATTCCCGGATTATTTGGTGAACTCGGGTACTCTTACGATCCAGGAGAGTGGCGTCTTTTCATCGACAGCAACAAGCAGAGCCTTAAAGCAATTTTACTGCACAACGGCAACAAGAAACCTTCGATTCCAATTGCTCATGCCGTTGACACCAAGGAAACATACGAAGTCATGGACAATCTACTAAAGTGCCTTAACTATGAGAAACACGATTGGAAAGTTTGTGCCGACCTTAAGGTTATCGGTATCCTTTGTGGATTACAAGGTGGATTCACAAAGTACTGTTGTTTTCTCTGCCTTTGGGACAGCCGCGATCGTCAACATCATTACACCAGGAGGAGTTGGACAGAAAGAGTTAACTTCATCCCCGGCAGCGACAACGTGAAATATACACCACTCATAAAAAAGGAAAATGTTTTTCTCCCACCTCTTCACATAAAGCTCGGACTCATAAAAAACTTCGTGAAAGCTATCAACAAAGATGGCGAAGCGTTCGCCTATTTAAAAACCATTTTTCCTCACCTTTCATCGGCAAAGATTAAGGAAGGCGTTTTCGACGGTCCGCAAATTAAAAAGTTGTTGCAAGACCAACAGTTTGAACACATTTTATCACCAAATGAAGCTGCAGCTTGGAACTCATTTCGGCAAATTGTTTCCGGATTTCTTGGAAACAACAAAAGCTCAAATTACAGAGAGATCGTCGAACAACTACTCCAAAATTATAAAAAAATTGGAGCAAATATGTCGCTTAAGATACATTTTCTACACTCGCACTTGGACTTCTTTCCGGACAACCTGGGCGATGTGAGTGACGAGCATGGTGAGCGTTTTCATCAGCAAATGAAAGAAATTGAGCACCGATACCAAGGATTTTGGAACGAAGCTATGATGGGGGACTATATCTGGTTCCTAATAAGAGAAACAGACCCACAACAATATAAAAGAAAGACAAAAGCACATAATTATTTTTAATTTGAAGGTTTTTATTTTTGTGTTTAGATATTTTTTTTTAAAACTTTTTTATAATTAATTAATGTTGATATCCTTAGGATAATTTCTTGTACATATATCGAATTGTTTTTTAATTTAAAGTCATATATTTTTGTCACCCAACAAATTTTAATTTTTTTTGTAATAAAAAAGAAAAAACCTTACCATAGACAAAGTTGTGCATATGTCGAGCAAATTTTTTAAATTCATACCTTTACTCAATTGCGAATAAAAGCGAAACGCGTGCATCGATTTTCATGATCTTTCTCTTATTTTGCTCATAGGTTATGTATCTTTACGTAAAAGTAATAAGATTTGACATTTTTTTTCATTTGGGATTTTTTATGGATTTTTAAAAAAAAAAAATTTAAATCTTTAGGCAAAAATAAGTTTTTTCCTTTATATATTCATTTTTAACTTGGAAACTGTTGCTTGTATAGGAAAACAATATATAAACAGATTAAGGGAATTGTAATTTTAAATTTTTTACAATTTAATTCAATTAAATCGGGCTAGTGGTTCCCGAGTTATGCTGGACGAAACAAATTAACCAAAAAAAAATTTTTAAAATTTAAAAAAAAAAAAAAAAAAAAAACCAAACGAAAAAAAAATTTTTTATTGCGTTTTTCGAGCTCATGTCAAGGTTATCTACACAGAAAAAATTATCGCATCCGGAGTACATGAAATTTTTTTCATTTTGTTGAGTAGTGTTTTCAATGTCCAGTTAGTTGGGCCTAAGAGATAGGGTTTCTAAACGCATGGTATAGGGTATCGTATAGTCGGTCTGTACCGACTATAATTTTCTTACTTGTTTTTTTTGGGCCATTTTTTTTGGGCAATATTTCCTAACGCCAATATTGTTCCGTGAACCTCTTTCGCACTGCTGCTTTGTGGAAATACATTTTGTGTCATCTATACTAATATAATAAAGAGGTAATGTGTGTTTGTTTGTTTGTTTGTTTGTTTGTTTGTAGGAAGTAATCTTCGTAACTACCCATCTGATCTTCCTGAAATATTCACAGAGTATTACTGCGGATATGGGAAGTACTATAGGCTATAATTTTTTAAATATTCTTGGTGGGCGTGGCACCTCCCACACAAATTAAATTTGTAATATCATATACATATATTGAGTACTATGATAGGGAGAGCTTTGCAAATTTGTGTGAGGTCACCCATTGTTAATATAAGTAGCTACGCCGGAAATGGGCGGGATGGAATAAGTGGGCATGGTACCTCCCATACAAGTAATAGTTCAATATTATGTATCTCGAGTACTGTGATAGAGAGAGCTTTTCAAAATTTTCTGATGTCACCTATTATTAATGTGAGTAGTCAGATGCAAAATGGGCAGTATCGGACCAATAGGCATGGCACCTGCCATACAAAGTATATATAAAATGCCATGTATCTGGTGTACTGTAATAGTGAGTGTCTTGCGACTTTGTGTGAGCCCATAAGATATCCATTTGATTAGTTAGACAAAAAATGGGCGTGATCGGAGCAGTGGGCGTGGCACCGCCCATACAAAGTAAATATATGATATCATATAACTGGTGTGCTGAAAAAGGAAGCTTTGACATTTTACATGAGCCTTAGTATGAGTAGTCGAACAAAAAATTTGCGGGTTCACAACAATGGGCGTGGCACTCCCCATGCAAAGTACCTATTTAATGTCTTATATCTGGAGTACTGTAAAAGAGAGAGCTTTGTGGCTTTGCGTGAGCCCATAGGTTCTTTGTGTGATTAGTCGAACAAAAAAATGGGCCTGATCGGAGCAGTAGGCGTAGCACCGGCGCAGTGGTGGGCGTTGCACCTCCCATACAAAATAAATTTTTAATATCATATATATTAAGTAATATGATAGAGAAAGCTTTGCAAATTTGTCTCAGGTCATCTATTATTAACGTGAGTAGTCAGACAAAGAAATGGGCGGGATTAGACAAATATGCGTGGTACCCCACACAAACTTAATAAAAAATGTGATATATCTGAATTACTGTATTAGTGAGAGACTCGGGAGTTTGCGTGAGCCCTTTCATAACGACTCGGAAGGGGGGGGGGAGGGGGAGGGTGTAGCGAAGCCCACCTGGTTACATCTAGTGTAGGATAACCAGAAGAATAAATATTTTCCTTGAATTAGTTTAACACCAAATTAGCCCGTATTCGAAAAAAAAACTAACAAAACTATGACTCAATCAACAATAAATAGGTTTTTAGCAAACGATATCGATATTGTAAATTACCGAGTCTGTTGCACCTATTTCAATCCTTGGGGAGATATATTGAGAGATATGAGTTTTTTGACCGGCAAAATGATTATGGTTCTTTCCTAAATGGGATTATTATAGAAATATTGTTTTAAATATCATCAAAATTTTAACAGGTATCATATATAAGATTGTATTTAATTTACCAGTAATAGGTAAGAAAATCGATGGAGACTCTGTTTGCGTTTCGAGAAAGAATTTTTGATACAATATCAGTGAGGCAATAACTGGATACAGAAAATAAGCATATAATAAATCACAGTGGTACTGTTATTGACTTATGGCATGCAGAAATGAAAAGTCAATATCTGTAGTTGTTTTTTATGAGATTCCTGGGTAAAAATGAACCTATGATGACCATGTTTATTAAAATCAATTAAAATGAAAATCATATATAAATCAAACTTGAAATTAAAGCTAAGCAATATCTTTTTTTTAATAGATTTAAGTGAAGATGGGGAATGAGGGCTACGACTAAGAGTTGTCCCTTAGGATTTTTTTTGGACTAAATGGATAAATGGATGTAATATATATACACAAACACAATATGACCGAGATGAACATGATAATGTTGAAGTCGATCAGTTTGACTGAAATTATTACATAGGCAGATGGACCAGACTAACTCGCTAAACCGGCACAGAAGGTGATTCTGAGTCCATCGGTATATTAACGATAGTGGTAGTATTAAATATTTTTATTAAGTACAAACAGAAACTTATTATACTCCCAATACATAGCAGTCAAGTTTGCAACAAATCATTTGAAACTTATAAGGCGTTCACACTACAATATTTTGAGGTGTTTTAGCTCATGTTTTTCAAAACAAAACACGTTCGTTCACTCTTGATTTAGTGTGGATAAGTTAAACATTTCAGCAGATTAAATAGCTGTTTCAAAAATAAAAAAACAATTGAAAAGATTTGAAAATGGATAAAAATAATATTATTAAATTGGCGGCCAACTACCTTAATTATATTAATGATCAAATTATCAATATAAATGTGTTATTTACATTTTTGTATTGCATTTTGTAATGTATTTTTTTTATTGTAATGGCAATTTAATAGTAATGTTAAAAAAACAAGAATACCAACTTGTCAGAAATGAGAAATATTGCACTGAACATGCGTAAAATTAATTAAAACTCTGTCATTTTTTCGTTTTTTGAGATGTTTAAGATTTAAACATGTCAATTGAGATGTTTAGCCAAACGAAAAAATGTATGGGTAAACATCTCAATTTGACTCGTTTATCGCATTAATACTAAACAATTGGCTAAACACTTAAGTGTGAACGCCGTAATATTTTATTTCGTAACAACAAATTTTATTATCTCTATTGTTGCGAAAACTGGATTATATAGTACTTGAAATAACACTATAATCTGTAAATAAAAACATCTTATAATATAAAATAGCTTATAAACATTCTTAAACAATCACAACTCTTTATAATGAGAAGAAAAAAAAAATTAAGAAAAACAATTGAGTTTTTAATAATGAAACACACTGTTTTTGGTATGTATATTTGTATACAAGAATGTAGAATTAAGTGTGATGAGAGTGAGTTTCGAGTCTGGTGGGGGATCGTTACTTGGCTGCTGGTTGGCTTATTGTTTTGTTATTACTCATTATATATGTATATATGTTCTGTCTTTCAGTTGTTGCAAGTGTAATAAGTAAAAGAATTTTATTGTTTTTGTACTTCATGGTTACTTCACATATATGATGCGTTTTTAATTAATTAGTTGCTGTGCAATACAAAAATATATTAACACTCTCTATGAATATCCGTATATTTTGTCTTTGTTTTTACATATAAGTATATGAATATTTAATTTTTTTTATTTAAATTGAGCCGTAGGTATAATTATTAATCTGTTGCAGGTGTACATTCTTATTGAAAATTAATATTTTTAATATACAGATAAATAATGTTGTTTAAAAAAGTTTTTAATTAAACCCACGATTATAATTAAAAAATCGAAATTGATTTTAAAATTGTTTTTTTTTTAACTAATAATTTTTTTAAAACGAATAGGAAAAAATCTTTAAATAATATTAAATTTTTTTAACCATCTAACTTAAACGTTTAAAGAATGATTTAAGTATTTATGTAGAATGCCGGCTTCATGATATTAATGTGCATTGTGGTTTATTGGACTGCTGGTTGAAAGATTTTAAAATTGTATTGGCTTTAATTGACTTTCTAACTGATGTTTTAACTGTAAGAGATTATTCGTAGCTCCATAAGGGTTTCAGACTCTTGTAAAACCATCAAATGCAACCGAACCGGCAATGCATTCAAGATTTGTATATGAACATCTTTGGGGACTATAATTGATCCAGATGTGGTGAAAATTAAATGATCACCAATTAAGAAGGGCTGTCTTAGGATGACATGGCATTTTCCGAAAGCTGTGAAGTGAATTTTACTTGTTCTAAAGTGCGATGATAAATTACATGCCTACCCAAAGCATTTTTTATAAATAGAAACATAAATCAACTTCAATGCATAATAGTAAAGAAGATTGTCTAAATTTTCTTTAGCAATCACATACTGATATAGTAAAATTAAAAGGATTAAAAAGTTATTACAAAAAATATATTTAAACAACAAATATATAAAAAAAATAATTCGTAATGTAATTTTATGAGTTATAATATATTTGAGAAAGCTGATATTGCAATTCTAAGATATGTTTTCGACCTGAAAAATATGACCCTATAACACTAATTTCAAAACAAAAAATTGATTTACGATAACAGATTTGTTCAAAAATTAACCTTGTTTTTTTTGCATGAACTGATATATATGCCTAAACATTCATATTTTTTTTAAATAGAACATCCTTTACATAATCTCGCAGATAAAATAACCTACTGAAGATTAGACATCGAATTTTGACGTCCAAGTGGCTACTTTACATCAGTTCAATTTGTCTTTGAAACTTTCCTCCTTTAAACATACAGTTCATAAGCAATGCAATGCATTTATATATTCCCCTTCTAAATTTTGTAATTATGTGTGAATTTTTTAATTTTTAATTTTTACAACTGAATTCTTTTTCGTTAATATAACATAATGTTAGTCATATGTATGTACTATTTTGCATTATTATTAGTATATATTTTTGGTATATTTAATTAAATTTATTTAATGCTATATGCTTCGTAGCAATCCTGTACTCTAATTATAATATTTTATGTCTGGTTGTGCAGCATACTGGATGAAATAAGTAATGTTGGGAAAAGGATAATTGATATTAAAATGGGAATGTATGATTTTTATGTAATAGAAGTTTACATTGAGAAAAGTATTAATGATAAACAAAATACATATTCTAAGGAAACGATGAATCATTACACCCTTAGCGCTTTTTATACCCTATACCACTATGTGGTTTGGGTATAATGACTTTGTGCTGCTGTTTGTAACAACCAAAAATATTTGAGCTACACCCATCTTTAATTATACCGATCGAATAAGAATCACTATCTGTTTCGATTTAACGATGTCCGTCCGTCCGTCGGTCCGTCCGTCCGTCTGTGTGTCCATGTAAAGCTTGTAATCAAACTGCAGGTTGCAAATATGAATATATTTTAATGAAATTTGGTATTTAATCTTTTATCGGCCATGGGATGAACGTTATTGAAATTGGTGAGAATCGGTCCATGTTCAGACCTAGCCCCTACACAAATGACCCCTATGAAATCGACATAAATTGCCATAAGATCCAAATTGTCATATAGATCTCATTTAAATTGGGTTTGTATGTATTTATTACATCCATTAATGAGTAGTCCAAAAATTATACCTATAGGAAATTCTTAGTCATAGGCCCCATATAGAGCTGCTTCCCGATCTTCACTTAAATCTATCAAAAAACAAAAATATTGCACAAATTTTTCTCAAATTTGGTTTGTATATTTTTTTTCAAAGTATAAGTGACTTTACCAAATATGGTCAGGATCGGTCCTTTTTTGGACTTAGTCCGCATATAGACATATCATCCGCTATGCAGCCAAAAAAATTAATAAAAATACCACCCAAATTTGGTTTATGCTTATTTGCTATATCCAATTAGTTGGACCGAAGAGATAGGGTTTCTAAACCATGGTATAGGGTATAGGGTATTTTCTTACTTGTTTAAATAAACTTTATGGTTTGATGATTCATCTGCGTTCGAGATCAAGATCTCTAAGAACTTTTCATTTACAAAATATACGCACTTTTATTTTCCTAATAAGAACGTTGTTTAACTTAACTAATACCAGTTAGTTCATTTCCCAGTATCATATACCTATTTTTTCTTTTATTAATTTTTAACTTTAATATAGATTTTTGATATTCCCGATATCAATTCCGATGTAATTCCTGAAATAACTTATAATATTGACATTTTTTTTGTGATAATAGCTCACACGGCAAGCGATGTTCTACTTTTTTTTACTTAGTTTTTGTTTGTATTTTTCAAATGACTATACTTGAAGTTTTTCTTTCAGATAAAGATTGTGTTTTCTTCAGTTTAACATTTTATAATTAAATTATAACAAGTAAGAAACTTATAGTGGATCTAGACCGACTATACGATACCCTATACCATGTTTAAGAGACCCTGTCTCTTCGGTCCAACTAAGCGGATATAGAAAACAAGCATAAACCCAATTTGAGTGGCATTGTTATTAATTTGTATACCCTGTACCACCATGTCGTTTGGTTATAATGACTTTGTGCTGTTGTTTGTAACTATCAAAAATATTTGACCTAGACCCTTCTTTTATTATACCGATCGACTCAGAAACACTTTCTGAGTAGATTTGGTGATGTCCGTCCATCCGTCTGTCCATCCGTCTGTCCATCCGCCCGTCCCTCTGCGTGTCCATGTAAACTTTGTAATTAAAATTCAAGTCGCAAATATGAATACATTTCAATGAAATTTGGTATATAGGCTGGTACTGACCATCGGATGACTGCTATTGAAATTTGTGATATTCGGTCCATGTTCAGACCTAGGCCCCATACAAATGACCGCTATGATTCGAGATAAATTCCCATAAGATCCAAATTATCATATAGCTCTCTGTCGAATTGGGTTTGTATGTGTTTATTATATCCATTAATTAAACGTCCAAAAATAATATCTTTAGGAGAATTCTTAGTCACAGGCCCCATATAGAGCTGCTTCCCGATCTTCACTTAAATCTATCAAAAAACAAAAATGTTGCACAGATTTTTCTCAAATTTGGTTTGTATTTATTTTTTCAAAATATAAGTGACTTTACCAAATATGGTCAGGATCAGTCCATATTTCGAACTAGTCCCTATATAAAAATAACATCCGATATCAACTTTTTGACATCTGCAGCCAAAAATATTAATAACAATGCCACTCAAATTTGGTTTATGATTATTTTCAATTTCGAATTAGTTGGACAAAGAAATATGGTCTCTAAATCATGGTATAGGGTATCATATAGATCTTGTTTGAAAAATTCAGTCAAACGAACAATATGGGTCAGCAATTGTTGAGTGGCAGCATCCAAATAAGAACCGAATTGAGCGAAAGCTGCAACTTTACAATATTTGGGCAATTCCAATATCATGAAGAAAGCCACCTGTTTCGTGGCCTTTGTTTGGTTAGCTGAAACGACACGGGATACAGACAAATCGACGTTAATGGAGAGACGGATGGATATTACATTGATTGGAAAGTAAGCGGCTACATCTCCTGTTTGGAATTCAATGAAAGGCAGGGAAGTAAAAAAACCGCCTCCCATAACGGGAGACATCTTAGTGGCACGCTCCGACAAACGGGGGTGCAAGTAGAGCACATCACCGTGATATGCTTCATGACCTGGGGGACGTCACAAGAACAAGGAAATTTTACGGTAGGCGACGAACATTGGGGCCTTTTAACTTTTTTCTTTGCAAAAATCATAACTTTTAAACTAATTAGACCCTTCTGGCAGAGGGTGCTTGGTCCACAGTGGTCCTATCAAATTTCTATATTATTTTTGTGCTAATATTACATATTGAAAATATAAAGATAATGTGCTGAAATTTGTAACTTAAAGCGTTTTGAACCCAAAGACGAACCCTACTTTAATTTGTTGGAATCGGCCCATGTTTGGACCTAGCCACCATACAAATTTTCCTTAAAGATTGGCCTTAATACCACTGAATGTAGCAAATGTTATTCTATTGCGAAGAAATTTGAATCATTGGAGTTTATTAGGCCAGTGAAGGGATCTATAAAAAAATCTTTCAAATCGGTCCACGTTTGGACCTAGTCTCCATATAAATTTTCTTCAAAATTTCTTTAAAATGCAACAGAAGATGCCGAATTTGCTAATTTATGTATTATATTTATAAAGAAAAGCACCCAAAGTTCTCAAATCGCCAAATTTCGCAATGAAATTTTGTTAATTAAATACTCAAAGGACTTATAATTTCACAATACATATTGTTACGTCCGAAAGTCTAGAAAAAAAAATACCACTTTAATATAATTGTTAAACTATAATTATCTATAATTATGTTCTTCCAAATCCTTTCGAGATCTTACTTGCATTCGTGTTGAAGAGGGGTCTGAAGAAGCTTGCAAGTATTCGTGTATCTAAATTTTTTGCAGTCTTTATTTTCGCATTCCTGGGCTTCTTCTGACAACTCTCCAATTGGTAAGCATTGAAATGTAGGAAATGTATTTCAATATATATTAGTCATCAGCACAATTATACTAGGCATAAAAGTTTCAGTTTACTTTATTTTTATTTTATTAAGCTGAATTCAGTAACCCCTAAAAATAGGTTGCTCTAGCGAGTAGTATAGGTAGCGGTAGCGAATTGTCGTTGTTTTTTAATTTTTAAGTGAAAACTTTTTATTAAGTTAACTTAATTTTTTGGCCTGGCATCAGGTCTATAGATAAAGGAGTTGTGTGATCGATCATCATTGCCCAGCCCCAATCCCTTCGACCCAAAAATTTGGAATTTGGACTGTAGGTTCCACTCTCGGTGTACAGATCCACTAAGAACGCGTTTTTAAAAATTCATATATTAAGGGTGTAAAAGCGGACAAAAAGGGGAAAAAATGGTAACAAATGAGTCTAGGAATATGAAATTTGATGTGTAGACTCCACCCGAGAAACAAAAGTGGGTTCAAAATTAATATTTTCGAAAAACGGCCAAAGAGGGGAAAAATTATGCATTTGGTATCCCCCAAACAAGCGATATTTGAAATATACTTTGTAAATTCCACTAGAGATTTCCCCGAAATCTTTTGGAAATTCGGATGTTAAAGGGGGAAAAACGGCCCGTAAGTATAAGGGTGTACCTTTTTGTATCTTCTTTACAAAGTAATTTAGGAATACGAAATTTGATATGTAGATTCCATCAGAGACACAAACACTGGAGAAGAATAAAATTTGTTTTAGGGGGTAAAAATACCCAAAAAATTAAAAAATGATACTTTTCAACTGGTAAATTCTCATTTGAAATTACATTTGCGTAAAAAATCAATTAAGAAAATTATAATCTGTCTAGACCGATATCCTATCCAATCGTTTAGAAAATTGGTCACAGGTCCAACTAAGTGTGTTACGAAAAAACATAAACAAAATCTACATCGCAAATTGGACCAATCCGGATAATAAGTGGTAAATAAAGTCTCTCGTATTTTGCAACAACATATACGGACCGATTTTGAGAAAAATCTGTGCATTACTTTTGTTTTTGATAGGTTTGAATGAATTGTCCTATAAGGTTAATTTGTGATCTATGGATTAATGGATGTAATAAACACACACAAACCAATTCGAATGAGATCTATTTGATAGTTGGCATCTTATGACAAGTAGGTAATTATAGGGGTCATTTGAATGGGGACTAGGTCTGAACATACACCCATTTTCAACAATTTCATTGGGGTTTGTCCTATGGCTTGAGTTACTTTCTTTCCAGACTAAGTCATCGATATTGGAAATACTATTATTTTTGAATAATTTTCGAACCTATTATGAATAAACAAGTAAGAAAATTATAGTCGGTCTAGACCGACTATACGATAACCTATACCATGAATTTAGAGACCTTATATCTTAGGCCCAACTAATTGGTTATAGAAAATAAGCATAAACCAAATTTGAGTGGCATTTTTATTAATTTTTGTGGCTGCAGATACGACAAAGTTCATATCGGATGCTATGTCTATATGGGGAGTAGGTCCAAAAATGGACCGATCCTAACCACGGTTGGTAAACTCTATTGTATTTTGCGAAAATATATACAAACAAAATTTGAGATGAATCAGTGCAATATTTTTGTTTTTTGATAGATTTAAATGAAGATCGGGAAGCAACTCTATATTGGGCCTATGACCAAGAGTTGTCCCATAGGGACCATCTTTGGACTATTCATTAATGGATGTAATAAACAAATACAAAGCCAATTTGACTAAGTCTATACGAGAATTTGGATCTTTGGCAATTTGTGTCGATTTTATAGGAGCCATTTGTATGGGGGCTAGGTCTGAAAATTGACCGATTCTAACCAGTTTCAACAGCATTCATCCCATTACCGATGAAAGCTTATATACCAAATTTCATCAAAATATATTCATATTTGCGACCTGCAGTTTGATTGCAAAGTTTACATGGACACACAGACGGACGGACGGACGGACGGACATAGTTAAATCGATTCAAAAAGTGATTCTGATTCGACCGGTAAAATAAAAGATGGGTCTCGGTCAAATATTTTTGGTTGTTACAAACAGCAGCACAAAGTAATTATACCCGAACCACATAGTGGTATAGGGTATAAAAACAAGTACTTAAATAGAGTAGGTGACAATACATTGGAAATTTTTACAAAATTCGAAATATGTAAATTTTATTTTTAAATAATTTCGCGCTTAGTAATGAAGTTATGTATTTTTTTACACAATGGTGTGTTCTATATTGGAAGGTGACACATTTGTTACAAAAAATGCATTAAGAGAAGTGGATAAACGAAAAAGAAATATTTTTTTAGTGATGGCAAAAGAGTGGAAACTTTTAAAATTATGTATAAATATTTATAGATTCTGAGGTTTTCTTTCAATTATTATAAAATAATGGCAGGAATAAAGTTTTATGAACAGTTAAAAACCAGGATAAGAGATGGTTTTAGTGATGGTCGTAGGCAATAGAATATTTGTGAGAAATAATTGCATTAATCTTGCTAAAGAACGCATGAGCTGGAATTAGAATACTGTTGGCGAACAGTATTGATGAAAAAATTAAATGGCTAATCGCTTCGGGAGTTTTACTAAAATAAATTAATACAATCGTTCGGTATAGGAATCATCCACCCCCCTAGACCATGACCATCATTTTATTCCACAGTGTTATTGTATGGTAAAGGTTTCCATTCTTTTGTCAATAGCATAAAAATTAATACTTTTAAGTTTTGTTATGTTTTTCTGAATTCATGTTAATATTTCTTTTTTGTTAAATAAATAAAACATAGAAATGTTTAAATTAATATAAGAGTCCAAGTCGTCAAAAACATATTTTTTTAAAAGTTTCCATCGTACTGTCACTCACACTATATTTCTTATTATTTTTAAATATTAGTATGGCTTAAATAATTAATATAATAATTACGCTAATATCGTGGCGGATATACTGCTAGTAATATATAAATGATATTATTTAATTTAAAATTTTTATCGATTCCCTATATAATATTCACAACCGATACGAATATATGTATTTATTTAGGTGATAATATCTATTTATAGTCCACCCTTAGTATCTAACCTTTTTTTGCTCTTAAACCAAATTATAAATGGACACAGCTTTAAAAATAATATATATTTAAGTATAATAAAATAATCTATATTATTAGTAGGCTAGGCGATTTCTTGTTACCGATGTTCTGTTCTACAATGTTATTCCGATTTTGACCAATCGTATATTATTTGAAAGGTATTTCTTTTTAGGTGTTCACCTGATTTACAGATTTTTATATATTTTCTCTTATTTTGAGTAAATTGGATTTAAAGTTGTTACTAACACATATGTACATAATATATATATATCACACCTGTACCTCTAAAGTGAGTCAACTCAAATTTACAAATTTTCAGTAGAGGCAAAAACGTTTTTTTTATATATACTATAAAATTCAAAACAGTTGTTTTATTGCAAAGAATTGCAAATAATAAATATACAACATTAGTTGTTGTTGCGATTTTTTCAGTGATCATCAAAAATAACAAGTTTTTTGGGTGCAACTCAAAATGTGTCTTTTTA
Organism: Cordilura impudica; assembly: GCA_963682025.1. Lineage (NCBI taxonomy): Eukaryota > Metazoa > Arthropoda > Insecta > Diptera > Scathophagidae > Cordilura > Cordilura impudica. The sequence goes on along the minus strand of OY821518.1, from coordinate 61,784,059 downwards.
ATGGATTCTAAAGAAGCTACTCTTTTAACACAAAGAAGGTACAGCTGTATATTTTTGGCGAAAGACTAGAAAAACCGATGTAAGATTTTTACAGTGGGTAGATATGACCACTGTGTATAGTTTTCTTGCAGAAAGTGAAAATTGAAAAATTTTGAGTTGACTCACTTTACAGGTACAGGTGCGATATACTTTCCGTGTGTTTATTATATTTGTTAATGTGGTTGTTAATGAGTTTGTTACTCCATTCACAATAATAAAAATAATGTGAGTCCGATCACAGGGGAGATGTGTAAACATCTAACAAATAAAATTTTTTTATGTAATTTTTTAAAATCAAACAGAAAGCGTCATCTATGTATCACTTATAGCAAAAACTGTTTCAGCTAATTCAACAACCATTTGCTGTAAAACGTTAAAAATATCCCAATATAAACGTATATAAGTGACGAATAGATGACGCTTTTAAAAAAGTGGCATAAAAAACCATTTTATATCATAATTTTTTCACCAATACAATCACAGGTCACACACCGATTTGTATTACAGCTCTCACCGATTTGTGTTACGCTGTTTTTTGTGATTGTATTGTGAAATAGGGGGGTACCCTACGCGTGTAGATGTTTACACATCAATAAACCAAAAAGTGTTGGTTTGTGAATTGGCCGAGTTGAGAAATAAAGTTGCCTAGAAATTATACTCGAATTTCGAGCGCTGGAATCTGCTAGTACTTAATTATTCTAATTTTATTCTAGTTATTCTTTTTAAGAAATATTAGCAGACAAAGTACATAATATATTTAATCTGGTGAAAAATAGGATTATATAATGAAGGGATGGCTATTTTATTTTTATTGCATCAATTATTTTGTCATATTATATATCGTGTTATATAATTCAGTAATAACAACAAAATAATTTTATTATAAATGGCACTACCATAACTCGGTTGGCAAGAAATTCAGTTGCAAAAAGGAATTTTTTTTCTGTTTGTATTTATATGCCCATCGATAACATTGAGTTTGGGATCTTGGTATGCATGGACGTTATCCGTATTTTGGAGTAAGTCAATGTTGAATAGGTCCGGCAGTAAGATAGTTTGATGGCTCGTGAACATTAAAAAAGTAAAGCGACTAACAGAATTGGGTAGACACTTAAATTTACAATGATTAATACTGGCCGGGTTTAGCTTTATAATGGTGTAAATATTTTTCTTTATATAAATACCTGTTATAAATACACATGAAATATTTACAACTTTATCTACGAAATTATTATTAAATGCAACGTTTCAATTGTGCAAAAAAAAAAATAAAGTAAAAAGATTGTTTTCATTGCAGTCATGGTCCTCATACTATTGGTTGTTCTGATTTGTTTCTCGTTTATCATTGAAAATATTTTAAAATTATTAAATTATTCCCATTTCAGTTATGCATGGCATTTTTTACATAAATAAAAATAAAAAAAAAACAAACAAAATTTTATAATCGGTATTGGGCGATTAAATAATACCATAAACCGTGCAAACCAGTGCAATGGTTCACTGCAGTGTTATGCTTATGTATATAAAATAGAACAACTACGGAGCGTATAATGAATATGATCTTTTTGCTAAATAATAATTATCATACGCTCCACAGTTATTCTGATGTTTATTTATCTATTCTTAAAGCAAGATATAAAAATTAAGTTTGGCCTGAAAACACCAAACTCTATGCAAGTTTCACTATACTGTTTTATACTTTCACTATGACTTCGAATTTCTGATCCCCCCAGAAAATGGCCCCGAAAATGTTCCATAGTGTATTTGTAGCTTCTTCCGTATTTGGTGACAAAATAACTGCAGACCCCACATAGATAGGCGATTAGCGCTTCTCACATACAGAAATGTTCAGTAACCTATCCTTAAAGGGGGTGTAGGGTATAAACTTTACACATATAAGCTTGTTCGTTGCATTAATTTTCATATTGATTAATTGTATTTGTTAAACATTGCAAAGCATTTTTACCCTTTAATTGGTTATTAATCAATTGTTATTAATTTATCAATAACGAGCTAACAAGAACTGAAAAACAAAACAAAAAAAAAATTGGCTATAAAGCAAACATTTGCAATTTTGCTTTATATGATGTCGAATGATAAATGCAGTCTAGACGCCAACGTTGCAACCTTTTGCATTTGTTATAACTGAACAAACATATTAAATGTTCATACATATTCGAAGTACTACATGCACAAAAACACATAGTTTATATTCATTTTTTAGTAAACAGTTTGCAGCTGTTGCCGAGTACAATTGAATTATTCGTTTTATTATTTTCTTTTTTTGTGGAAAAGCCTTTCGACTCAAACAATGGAAAAAAATAAGAAAAATAAAACGAAAATTCTTGCATGACAATCGTTAAATTGAACCTTGTGTTTTTATTTTTTTTTTGCTATTGACATGTATAATTTCTGTGAATAGTCTTGTATGCATTTATAATGTCCCGCAAATATTTGTATGGAGGTGGTATCTAAGACAAAAGACGGGCTCAGTTAATACCGGTAGCATATGAAATTTTCCGGAACTAACTCATAGCAAATACAATGCAAGAGAAAACAGGACCGGAATTTGTTATAGGAATAGTTATTAAACCAGTTGCAGAACCTGGTCTCCAGGAACTCAATTGGCACAAGAAAACCGGATATGTTTAGACATATATAAAAATATAAGATGTGAACTTCTGGGCTTAACGTCATTTGCTTTGTAATTTATATTTTAGAACAATGAATTTGGCTACTTGATTGTATTTTACTTGGTTAATCTATTTATACAAATACCAGCAGTACACCCTCTACGTTGTTAGCGTAATTATACTAATTATTTGAGCCATAATAATATTTAAAAACAATTAGAAATATAGTCTGAGTGACAGTACGATGGGAGCTTTTAACAATGTACATTTTTGACGACTTGGACGGTCAACATCAAAAAACTCTTTTATTAATTTAAACATTTGTATGTTTTATTTATTTAACACAAACAAGAAATATTAACATAACCTCAGAAAAAATTAACTAAACTTAAAAGTATTAATTTTTATGCCGTTGTAAAAACAAAGGGAACCTTTCCTATACAATAACGCTGTGGAATAAAATGATGGTTATGGTCTTGGGGGTAGATGATTCCTATACTGAATGATTTTAAAAATTTATTTTAGTAAAACTCCAAAAGGGTTTGGCCATTTTATGGGCACTAAACTATTTAATTTTTTTTTCATTAACACTGTTCGCCAATAGTCTTTTAATTCAAGTTCATGAGTTCTTTAGCAAGATTAATGCTAGCCAGGCGATTCTTGGACTTATTCGTACAAATATTCTTTTATCTACGATCACTAGAATCATCTAAAGGGTCAACCAAATAACTTTTTTTTTTGAAAATGCTATAAAAAAACTACTAAATATTATCTCAGATTTCTTTTTTTATTTGAAAGTACAATCCTTCCGGTTAATAAGGGAAAGTAATTTCATTCAAATAGCTGCCTCGGCTGGCCATGCAGTAGCCTACAAGTTCGGTCCAATTTTTAAGCACATTATCGATTGTGTGCAGCTGTATTTCACCAATGGCTTCACGAATTGTCTCTGGCTTGTTGGCGTAACACTTACCTTTGAGGGCACCCCACAAATAATAGTCCAACGGTGTCAAATCGCAGCTCCGAGGTGGCCAAACGACATCAGCTCTGCGGCTGATAATGCGATCTTCAAAAACACTGTTTTTGGCTTTTCACGCTTTGGTTTATCGTGTAATGATGTAACATACGTATATGTATGAAAGTACACTCATTTGTATTTATTTAATTTTATTTTATTTCTAAATGAATGCACGTGTTATTTGTTTACGTTTATTTGTTTATGTTTATTTGTTTACATCTATTTGTTAACATTCATTTGTTTATATTCAAAATTCTCTAAGTACACATGCATTCATAGCTATACATACCATACATACCATAAAATACACTAACCCCAAGTGAAGGGTTATATTACAATAAATTAGAATGTCGCTTAGTGAAATTAAACCCCACTTGTATCGAGGTGACAAATTTATGCCAATGAACTTCAACAAAGTTGAAGAATGGAATGTCACTCAATTTTGAAGAAAAATATGAACTGATTCTTGAACGTGCACTGATTGGTCAGTTAAGCCCCACCTTCAAAAATCAATTAGAAACAAATGTGTATGATAGTATGTATGCATAAATAAAATAGGGATAGATATAATTATTCTAAGTAAAAGATCCCTTAATTTTTATAATATATAAAGCCAAATTTTTGTAAAAATAAAATCAATCTTAATCATAGTTTTGAATTGGATTCACCAAGAAATAGAGTTGTTTTTATTGGCATAATCTGCCTACGAGCTCAAACTCTGGCATATCCTGCCTACATGTAAATTACATACAAATAAGTGCATCTAGCGTGCACACGTGCCTTGCTTTGAGGGAAGCATTTAAAAAACATTCCTCCTAAGATTGGACGGTTCTCACCAGTCTTAGCCACCCAATCTTTGTGTCCTTTCATACACCCTACCTAATAACACTATAATCGATGAGGATGCCAGTTTCTTTCACTTTTTTTCACAAGATAACGAACATACGGAGCTGACGGTGCTTCTCTTCTTCCAAAATCCGTTCGCAATTTTCGCACACATTCTGCAACATTACCATGATTTTCAAAGTAATGTCGCAATATTTCCCAGCATTGTTCAAGCGAATAGGCAACCATATTCGTTCAGCGGAAGGATAAAACTAATTATCTGTCAAATCAGACATGAGCTAAGTGTTACCATTCACGAAATAAGCACTAGTTGAAAAAAAATCGTTAGATGGCGGACCATTTATTATTCTGTTTTCTAACTCTTCGTAAAACTTTATTCTTGCAATTATTTTATAAAAATTTAGAATTTTGTAAAAGTTTCCAATGTATTGCCATCCACTCTACTTAAGTACAATTTTTTTCCTCATAATAGGTTCGAAAATTATTCAAATTATCAAAAATATTATTATTTGTTATATCGATGACTTAATTTGGAAAGGAAGTAACTCAAGCCATAGGACGAACGCTATCGAAATTGGTGAAAATGGGTGATGTTCAGACTTAGTCTAAATTCAAATTACCGCTATGATATAGACTTACATTGCCAAATTATCAAATAGATCTCAATCCAATTGGAGTTCTGTATGTTTATTACATCCATTAAACCATGGACCAAAAATAAACCTTAAAAGACAATTCATTTAAACCATTCATAAAAAACAATTCATAAAAAAAAAATATTTAACAGATTTTTCTCAAAATCGGTTTGTATATGTTGTTGCAAAAAATAAGTGATGATCAGGAGCTCTATAATTTTCGACGTAGATTTGGTTTGTGCTTTTTTTAAACCCAATTAGTTGGACCTAAGACCAATTCTCTAAACGCATGGTATGGAGAATCGGTCTAGACCGACTATAATTACGGAAACCTTGTTACGTTTTTCGAAGTCTTAGCTTTAATTTGATGTGCCGTGCTTCATGTTACGGAGCTTAGTTTTTTCCATAAGTGAGTCTTGCTCAGAAATGTTGCAATAAATTTTTTGTATGGATGCTTTTTACAATTTTCTAAGTCATAGCTTTAATTTTATGTACCGTGCTTCATGTTACGGAGCTTAGTTTTTTTTTCAAAAGTGGGTCTAGCTCAGAAATGTTATAACAGATTTTTTGTACGGAAACCTTGTTACATTTTCTGAAGTCATAACTTTAATTGGTATACCGTGTTTCATGTTTTTTCCAAAAGTGGTAGTGCTGAGAAATGTTACGACAGATTTTTATTACCTACTTATTTTCTTGAGAAAGCATACTTTCAAATGAAAATCTACCATTTGAAAAGTATCAGTTTTCCCATTTTCCGGCTGTTCTTACCCCTGAAATGCTCGAATTAAAACAAATTGTATTCTTCCTCCTGGTGGAATCTACATAACAAATTTCATATTCCGAAATTAATTTGTAAAGACGATACACTTACGGGCCGTTTTTATCCACCTTTAACATTCGAGTTTCCAAAAGATGTCGTCTCATTTGATGTTTCTATCACTAGTGGAATATACAAACTATATTTTATATTCGTTTGTTTAGAAGATACCAAATGTACTCTTTTTCCTCCACTAGACTTTAGAACTACCACTACTTCATAAATGACTGATGCTCACGTATTCGGTGGAGTATGCGTACCAAAATTCATAAATATAGATTAATATGTTAGAAAGATGCAAAAGTACCAGTTTTACCTTTTTGCCGTTTTTACCCCCCTTAACATCTTTAATTATCATATATTTTGGATATTTTTCTTTTTTGTCTTAATTTTATATTGTAAAGATACTTTTTCCTTCAACATTTGCGAAAAATATTAATATTATTTTATGTTTTTGTATAGCCGAATACATCACTGTAATCTTAAAATTGTTTCAGATTTTTCGTGAAATAAACCACAACATATAACTAAATTAAATTTATGTTATTGGTGTCAAAATATTTTGCCCACTATAGTAAATGCGCTCAGGGGGGTAAAAACCTATTTCAAAATACAGTCACAAACTAAAGTAAAAAAAAGTTTTAAAGTGTGAGTTATGACTGTATTGGTGTAAAGATTATTGCAGCTAAATCAACAACTCCCAAGTATAACAACGTTAAAAATTTCACAATGTAAGCTAATTCAACAACCAAAAAGTATAACACAATCACAAATATAACAACATAGAAGTGTAAGAGCTAGTTAAAGCACAAGTATTTCCAACTTAAAAAAATCTTTAATTGCTAGACGTTTATACATCTCCCCTGTGATCGGACTCACAAAGTTTTTTTTGTATACTTAAATTTGAATTTTTTTATATATCCAAGAGAATACTAAAATCTGATTGACTAAATAGAAGACAAGTGTAAAGTGGACAATCGGTAACAATAAATTTTTTAAACTTATAAAAATAATTCATTATCAAATATATTTTTCCAAACTACAGGTCATATGGTAATAACCTACATATGACAATTTTAGTACCTGAAAAATGATATTTTAACAGATTTTTTTGGCAGCGACTTTTAAAGATAAACGTAACTACTCTGTAAGTTTTAAATGATTTTTTCCCTTTTTAAACGGTCATATATTGGGGACAGAAAAGGCCCAGGACCAAATTTTTTAATTATATCATACCTGATTAAGGTGCACATTTTATATTATATTTTAAAAAGTTCTTAGAGAGTTTGGGAGACCCGTTCGTACAAATTTTCTTCCGACATGTAGACTTTTTGTTTAAGAAATATAGTCTAGCTTAGAAAAAAAACTATTGAGTTCTCCAGTTAGCAAGCCCATGATGCGTAATTCTAGTTATAGCATTTTTTGTTTTAAAGTACATTTTTATCTTGAAAAATGCTGTTGCATGTTTTCTTGTTCTTGCATTCATGCATACATTTCGGTACTTACAAACTCCTACATACATTAAATTCATATATGAATGTATGTATGTATGCAAGTATTTTACTCTTTTAACTTTTTTTGTGTAGATTTCTATTACCATAGTGAATTCGAAAGGCAATCGTTGTAATACAGCCAATAAACTGCTACACAACAGCAAGAAAAAAAAATGGAACAAGTTCAGGATAGTAAAACTTCTATTACAAATACATTTGCTTTGTATATATTTATAGCAATCGTATGAATATTAAGTTCATCTGAATGTTTTTCCAATATACAGAGAACAAGATCCGTCCAAACAAACATTATTATAAATCTACTCTGGTGAAGGTAAAATCGTATTAGATTCAATTTTATTACAAATTGAAAAGTATACAAAACATATGGTAAAAATTATATCTGTACAATGAATTCAATACATGGTATGCAGAATATATGGTACGTAATGTTTGTTTGCTATAACAATGATTGTTTTGTTATTTAGTTGTCATAGAAAATATAGAGCAAATATTTAAGTAACTTTCTAATGATGCTAATTCCTACTTATCTAATATTTAAAAGATTTTTAAAGTATTGTAGTATCCTTCTATGTACATACTTATCTACTAAATTTAATAGAAAAATTTAAAATTTTAAATTAAATCTGGGATTTTTGTCTTTAAGCATATAACATTTGTTGTTAATGAAAGCTTTGTTTTTCAAAAACAATTTCTAAGTACGATAATTAAAAATATTAACGTTGTTTTGCATACAAAACAATATTTTATTGAAAATTTCCTTTTTCAAATGCGCTTGAACCAGTTTTCGGAGCATCGCTTCCGGTCCGTTCTATATCATTTATTTTAAACACGCTTTTTCAGGCTTCGTAAAATGGTGACCACGTAATTTATTTTTGCTGTGTGAAAATAAAAAGGAGACGTTGGGTGCTAACTAGCAGCTGTTTGGCAGATTTGTCATCAATTTGGTATGTTCCCCTGCATGAAAGAGCCAATGTGTGAGATAGGGTAAGATCGTAGTGATCATTATCAATTTTTACAGGCCCGGCTTTTCCGAAGATGCTGCCGCCCATTTACTTGCACATATTGTGTTTGACTGGGCTTGCCTTGAAGAACCCATACTGTTAATTTGAGCTTACTTCTGGGCCGATACATATAAATTCATGGTACAGACATCTTTTCAAGCATCCCTATTTTTAATATCATTTCCTTACATTAATAGAAAGAGTCAACTCAAAAAAATTGTTTGACGAATATTCATAAGTAGAGGAAAAATATTTTAAAACGCAATGGATTTTATATATAATATTATATATTGTATGTTTATTAAATTCACTTATTTTATAAAAGAATTAATATTTTTTAAATGAAATAGTTTTTTTGAGTTTTTAATGTATTTAAAAACACGTAATGAAATGTCCGGCCGATTAATTTACGGGACTACAACTACTCGATTTTGACAAATTGAACTTTTCCTCAACACAATTTCTTGTGTTTGCTTTAACATCTGGAAAACAACTACCTGATATTTTCCAAAATCACGATATATTTTCTTTATTATTAGTCGGCTGTGTTGGGTAATTTGATGTGTCAGTGATGTGAAAATATGTCTGCCTATTTAATAGGTAAATTACCTAAATGGTTGGCTGTATCCAAGCAATGTTCACATCATTTCGATCTTTACGAGGTTTTCCAAATTATGCAATATTAAAATCTATCCGTTATTACTGAAAACGCCAAACCAGTCAGTAAATTCTTGGAGCGCTAAGTAAACTTTGAAAATGGAACAAAAGTAAGAAAATTACAGTCGGCCTAGACTGACTATATAATATCCTATACCATGGTTAACAGACCCTATCTCTTCGGTCCAACTAATTGGATATAGAAAATAAGCATAAACAAAATTTGAGTGACATTGTTATAAATTTTTTTGGATACAGATATGAAAAAGTTCATTTCGGGTGCTATATTTATATGGGGACTAGGTCGAAAAATGGACCGATCCTGATCATATTTGGTAAAGTCACTTATATTTTGAAAAAATATACACAAACCAAATTTGAGAAAAATCTGTTCAATATTTCTGTTTTTTGATAGATTTAAGTGAAGATCGGGAAGCAGCTCTATATGACTAAGAATTGTCCTATAGGAATTATTTTTGGACTACTGATTAACGGATACAATAAACGCATACGTACCCAATTTGACTAAGATCTGTGTGATAGTTTGGATCTTATGGCAATTTATGTCGATTTCATAGGGGTCATTTGTATGGGGACCAAGTCTGAACATGGACCTATTTTCATCAATTTCAACAGCTTTCATCCTGTGGCCGATAGAAATTTATGTATGTAATTTTCATGAAAATGCGACCTGTAGTTTGATTACAAGGTTTACATGGACACACAGATGGAAGGACGGACATCGCTAAAACGCATCAGAAAGTGATTCTGAGCTGATCGGTATAAATGAGGATGGGTCTAGGTCAAATATATTTGGTAGTTACAAACAGCAGCACAAAGTAATTATACCCAAACCACATAGTGGCATATGATCTTTGTATCTGAATAGTCGAATGCTGACTTTCAAAATAAAATTGAGCATCTTCGTTTTTTTATACTATGCTGGGTCCTTCCCTCATAAATTTCCAAAGTTTTTCAAATTTTTTTTTTGCTTATTTTCTTTATCTAATTTGTTGAACATAAGAGATGGAGTCTCTAAACGCATCGTTTTGGGTATAGTATAGTCAGTGTAGGCCGGCTATAATTTTCTTACTTGTTTATCTTGTGTTTGTGACTTTCTTTTGCTTTTTGGGGACTCTTGATATCTCAGATTTATTTTGTGTTTTAAAGCCATGCTGTAATTTATATCATTGAAATATTCCGACTTTAGTTTTGCTTACTTATGCTACATAAATGATTGACATCTAGTAATAAAATCAACAATTTTATGTTTTAAATATTTACTTCGAGGTTAATATATTTTTAGAGTAGTTGGATTTGCCTTCGATTTCCTTCATTCTAATTCACCCGTCTTCACTCAAGGTCATTCAGTGAAAACAATCGGCATGTGAATTTAAGCCAATATTAAAATATTAGTTTTATTTAAGTATAAAACCTTCAATTTGTTCTTTACAATATGTTTGCAGTTTTGGTAGACTTCAGCTCCTTATTGTGATAAAAATTAGTTATAATTTAATCTGTTTCCCTCTTTTGCACCCTTATAAGGAATATTTACATATAATATGTTAGTTTATGTTAGTTTTTCTTACTCGTTACAACCTCGTCTTCGCTTACATCGGCATTTACATGCATAGCCACATATGTTTTGACGACGGCAGTATTTAAATATATTCTTCTGTTAGGTTAGGAAAAACTTTGAGGTAAATGAACCATTTAGTTCATCTGCCAGTTGCATACAAAATAAAAATTTTATCATATTTTTTGTTTCTATTTTAGTTCATGTCCTAAATAATTTTAATTTACTCTTTATCCAACATAGCTAATGTTTCGATTCGACAATTGCATAGAAGCGATAATTTGCTTTTATTCATGAACAGCGGGACCGCTGGCACCAATTTCTTTCAATGTTTTACAACTGCCACGAAAATATATCCATTAAGAGAAATTTTCTGTATTCATGGGACGGTAGTTTTTGAAAAGTTTATGCCATCAAAGTCAGCAAAATATGGTTTGAAGGCTTGGTTATCTGTGAACTCAATGTCAGGCTACGTAAGAAAAATGCAACTATACCTTGGTAAACATAGAAATGTAAAACCTGAAAAGAAGTAAGGAGAAAGCGTTGTATTGCACTTGCAGAAGGCTTGAAAGGTCAAAATATAACAGGCGATAATTTTTTGCCAGACTTGAGTCGGCAAAAAAAGAAACATATTCGTTTGTGGGAAAGTTTTATTTCTCAGAAAATACTGACGATAAAAAAAGGAGACCAGAGTGTTTGTGGTAATAAGCACTTTCTTTGGTCAAGTCGCATGTGATGAAATGGACTAGATTACTTTATCAAAAGCACTCAGTATAGTTATTGACAGAAATATGAATACCATGCCCAGGGAATCGAATGAATACATTATTCAGGGAATCGAAAGCCTGGAACTTTTAATTGCTGCCAGTCTCAGTCTGATATAAAAGGCTGCATTTGGAGAAAATTTGTTTTCAAAACTATCCCAAAAATATTGTGCTCATCATGCAATGACAAATATTTATTTTTTGAAAATCAATATTATCAATATTATATTATAATATTATAATAATATAAAATATTATTATAGATACATATTCGTATATATCTGTGGCAAAAAATAATAATGGCTTAAGTCGAAATTTCGTGTTTTGAGATATTAAGGGTTTTGTTTAAAATAAATTGTGTTCGGTTTTTATATAAAATTTGTAGCCACAGAAAAAGATGCACATTTATTTAGAACAAAACTGTTCATTTTATAAAAAAAAAAAAAACGTGTTATTAGTAAATATTCGTTGTTGTTTAGTTAAGATGTTATGAAAAAATCCATTTCCAGAAAAATAAAAACTAAAATGAACTTAAGCTACTGTATTGAAATGCAAAGTAATTTTTATTGCTAGTAAGTCGAGATAAGTGCTTTAGGTTAAATTGAAAATGCAGAAAACCTGTTAGTTATTGAAATTAAGTGTATAGAAGCTTTAATGCTAAAACATTTTAATATTGATGTAGCTACCTTAAAAAAAATGAAGTTGAATTAAGATGTTATGGCTTATGTATTATTTTCCACAAAGACTTAAGTTAAAATATAAATGCGTATAGTTTTATTAATAATAACATTTTATGCTTGAAATTTAGCTGAGTGATAGATCTTGAAGAGGAGAATAAGAATATGTAATAAAATGAAAAAGCACTTATGTCAACTTAAGCCATTATTACTTATTGTCACAGATATGTATCTTTGGCAGCCCTCTTTCAAGTCAGAAAACTTAATTTGTTATACCCAACACCACTATGGGGTTTGAGTGTAATGACTTTGTGCTACTGTTTGTAACTACCAAAAATATTTTACCTACACCCAACTTTTATTATACCGATCGACTCAGAATCACTTTCTGAGTCGATATAGCGATGTCCTTTTATCCATCTGTCCATCTGTGTGACCATATAAACCTTGTAGTCAAACTACAGGTCACAAATATGAATATATATTGATGAAATTTGGCATATTAGCTTTTATCGGCCATGATGAACGCTATTGAACGCTAGACCTCATACAAATGACCCATATGAATCGAAATAAATTGCCATAACGTCCAAATTATCATACAGATCTTAGTTAAAATGGGTTTGTGTGTATTATATCCATTTATGAGTAGTCCGAAAATAAACCTTATAGAATATAGAGGTGGTTGCCGATATTCACTTAAATCTACCAAAAACAAAAATATTGCACAGATTTTTCTCTAATTAGGTTTGTATATCGAGGGCTTATATTCAATACCGTCTATCTACATTTTGACGAAATTTTTTTTTATGCCAAACTCATCTGTGACCCCATCTGCATGTACTGTAAAAATTTCAGTGGAAATAAACTATTTTTAGTACTATATATCCTGTATTTTATCATTTGTCTATCTACAAAAACACTTATTTGAATTTTGAATTTTATGACGGCAATACCGTCTATCTACACCATAGAATTTTGTCGTTTTATTTAATTTCAGGCTATTTCTCTGTTTGAAATCTATCTATTCACTGTTCGTGTTTCGGATACATACTTCTCTTGTCGAACGATCAATACCTACCATAATACGCTGTGTATGCGGTGGTGTGCCCTTTATGTTATTTTCTAGCTTCAAATGAGTATGCAAATAAATGAGTTCAAACGCAAAAACTCAAAAACACAAGCAAGAATGTACTAATTTTATACTGATTTTAAATTGACCACTTCACCTCGATTTAAAATCTAAGTTACCTATTGCTTTTCTGACATTTTTACCATATTTCAGATTTTATTCGAAAAAATTAAAAGCAATTTTTTGTTCGTAGTGAGAAATTCATTTTATAAGTACTTGTGAGATTATTATTGTGTGATTCCAGAATTTGAGCGTGGGTAAGTAATGTACACTCTTACATCGATTACATTGAGTGATTGATTGACTGTTATGGTTGAAGGTTAAAATGTCCGATATACATGTCCAAAAAATTATCGCTACTTGTAACTCCTTACAACGTATTGCATACGATTACGTATCTTCAAATGACGAAGATATTGAGGGCGTATATATTACAGGTTCGTAACTACAAGTAATATCAAACTACATGAAAGTATGTGCCTTATAATTTCCCACATTTACACCAAAATTTTATCCAGATTCCGAAAACGAAAAAGTTATCCAAAATGTGCCCATACGCAACAGATCTAAACGAGTCCATAACTCTACGTCAAAAAAACGGAGTGAAAATGGTCGAAAGCGAATGCTTGGACAACAATATTTATGATTTTCAACTGCTGATGCAGGATTCAAACAGAACTCCCCAAAAGCAGAAAGAAAAATAGGCCCAACTTGTTCATCGCGCATTTGTAGAAACAGTAAAGTAAGACACTGCCAAAACTTTGATGAGAGAACAAGGACAAAAATTTTTGAATCATTTCGGAACAAGACTTGGGAAGCAAAGCGAGAGTTTGTAAAGATGTGTGTAACAAGAAAGCTTATTGGGTTGTAAGAAAATACTTGCAGAAAGGACACACCCAGATGGAGTGTGACAGTGCCCATGCAAAGATGGAGGCTAAGTTGAAAAATCAAACCATATATTTGCCATACGACTACGTCAGGGTAACCAAAGATGCCCGCAAAACAGTCAAAATCAAGAACAAAATTATTAAAATGCCATTTGATGCATTACATTTAATGTATGATTTTTTTAAGAACTATGAGGATACGAACCTTATTCGATTTTCCAGTATTAGACCTGGTCAAGCAAAAAATGATCCGACAGTATCCCAACTAAGATCTCTCTTATATTCCACAAGTGGTACCATTAAGTTTAAAGTGAATTTTGATCATAATTACAATGAACTACCTATTAGAATAAAGCAATATGAAGCTCACATATAACCAAAACAATTGTATACCGGTCGACTACCAATTCAGCAAAACAAATGGAAACATTTACAGGAGTTAAAGGCGGTAATTCCAGACGAGTATCACTACTTCTATGATAATCTTAGCCACGCGCAGTAAAAATTATAATAAATTATAATAAAAAAATTATAAAAAACATTGTCTTTGAATTTAAACTGGTTTAACAATTCTTCTGAACACACCTACCCTCTATCTGACACCCTTTTTGAGATACCCATGCCAAAAACAAAAACAAACAAAAACTAGTCAAAACAAAAACAACCCCTAGCTCCCTGAAGGGTTCAAATGTTAGAACAGGTCCTACTATTTTTCTATCCCCAACATTTCTTGTGAACATATCTACCCCCTATCTCCCACCTTTTTCGGGGTCCCCATACAAAAACAGTAATACAAACTTAATTTTAAAATAAGGCGATACCGTCTATCAACATATTATTTTCCTACACAATGATTTCATTTTTGAGGCAATACCGTCTTTCTATCATAGAAGCTAAAATAAGGCGAATTTCAAGAAACTTTTTAGTTAGAACGTTTGTTAGACACATTCTGTTAATATTGTAGAAGATGAGTTCATCGAAATTGTTGCTTATTTGCGAATAAAACAGTTTTTTGGCTCTCCTGAAAAATTGTGTTTTTGTAGATAGACGGTATTGAATATAAGCCCTCGATATATATTTTCAAAATATAAATGACTCTACCAAATATGGTCAGGATCGATTAATTTTTCGACCTGGTCCCTATATACATAAATATCGCATCCGATATGAACTTGTTCATATCTGCACCCAAAACAATTAATAACAATGTCACTCAAATTTGTTTTATGCTTATTTTCTATATCGAATTAGTTGGACCGGAGAGATATGATCTCTAAAACATGGTATGGGATATCGTATAGTCTGTCTAGATGAACTATAATTTTCTTACTTGTTACATATATCATTGTTGCACAAAAAAACCAGGTGATGAAGAAAATTAAATCTATTCACAATTTACAGAGGAAATGAGGCAAGAATTTGGTGCCAATGTGCTTCAACTATCAGCAGGGGTAAATCAATATTGCATTTACGGCAACAATTTTAATAAATTTAAAATTTTTTTTAATAAGATTTTCTATTAGAAATATTATAAAAGTATTTATGATGGAAATTATAATTTTCCTGAATTATCATCTTTATGAAAAACTAGCAGATTCCAGCCCTCGATATTCGAGTGCAAATTCTAAGAAATTTTATTTTTTCATGTAATAAAGACCCAAAAGGTATGCTGATCAATTGTAGCTAATTCATACCTTTTACTACTAATTCATTTTCTTCGTGTCGAAGACTTTAACTTTGTTTTAGTTATTACGATATTTAGTATGTTCCATTGCTTAAGTCTCTGTAACATGGATTACCTGTTTTCTATTTTTTTTTTTTTTTAGCTAAATCTTACGTGGAAATTATTTCGGTTAGTTTAGATTTTTTCTCCAATGTTGTTTCTATAGACTATCAGATTTTCAACGTAAAGATCTGTAGTATTTTCTACAATTTTTCTTGTCAATTTTAGTTGTCTTGTTGAAAAATACCTCGCACGTTAGTTATTTTCCTTCCATTTGCCGGCACAAAGATATCGAATATTTAGTTGATTTATTTATTTCTTATGAAAGGTTTCATCGAGGATCGAAATTATTTTGATAGGTATAAATTTTGAAAGCATTAAAAATAATTCCCTAACAAATCATTACAATTTTTTGTTTGGACCGAAGCCAATTTTGAATTTTACAAAATCTGCTTAGAACATAAGCCATTAGAAACGTCAAACTTTATCACTGTCATATCACAGCGCAAAATTTTACATGCAACTTTTTTCTTTGGTATTACTAATAAAATAATTCGATCATATTTATGGAAATAAATGAAAAAATTCGATTAATCCGAAAGCAGTTAATTGAAAACATATTTTAGTTTTGTATAACTTCCATATTAAAAAATGCATGCGATGGCACATATTCTCGACCTCTCTGTGACTCCACTATTTAAATATGATATCAGATTATTTGCCAAAGTAATCTATTCCTTTATGTCATTATTTTATTTAAGAGTAATATAAATTATCTATACGAATCACCATATCACATATGTTGTTACACTTCATATTTATTTGTATTCCCTAATTTAATATAATCTAAACTAAACTAATACTTTTAACACCCCACCCTCTCCCCGCCCCCTCTATCAATTTAATTTTCATTAAAAATAAACTGTCGTCTATTCGTTTAACCATTGCTGGCATGCGGGTGTTTGTGTAAAAGAGCGCACATGCAAACAAAACACTACTGTCAGCACATTTTATAGCTTGTTTTTTCTGTCTTTCAAAATGATGGTGTTGTCGTCGGCTGCACACAACTGCATTTGCACCGCCATGAAGAAACGTAAATGTGTGTGTGTAAGTGTGTACATGCAATTCAGCTGCTACTTTTACTACAAACTGCAACACCAAACAACTTTTGGTTTGATATTTACATGTTTTGCATGCCTTTATAGAAAATCGACCTAAGGCACGTTTTTAGCATGAAGTACAAGAGAATATCAGAACAACATGCCACAACCACAACTAACTGAAAACGGAAATCCCTTAGAACATTGGCACACACTCGTCGTACTCATAAAGTACTCAATTCCATGGATGGAACGCTGTGTTGAAAGTAGCAGGAGAAATACGTTATGATGACTACTTGAACTTCAAGCTCAGGTTTAGTCTTTTGTATGTACTAAAGAGTCTAAGATGGAGTATATGACTATATGAGAAGCCTTCAAGAAATTATAAATTGCTGAAGTATGTGACATGCTACATAAAGTTGAATGAGGTTGAATAGTCTTAAAGATTCTATGGCGCAACAAAAAAAAAAAAAAAAAAAAACAAACAAAAAAGAACAGAACAGCCAACAAATAGTAGTAGTAGTAAGAAAATGAACAGGAATAAGACATTTGTTTTAAGTGTTATGTGTGTGTATATGGCTGCCTAAGTATGTGAGTGCATGTAAAAAAGCGTGATAAAGTACAAAAGTATATTTGTTTGTAAGATGTTAGTGTTTGTTTGCGTATTTGGAGGAGTTTTTAAGTTTTTCTTTCAGGGAAAATATGCCACAACAAAAATAATTGTTATGCATGCTTTAATGTTTCGCAAGATTTCTACACATGTTTATTCTTTCACCAAAAAACTAAACTAATTTTTCATGTTTGTCTTTATTTTGGTTGCATTCCAAAGACCTACAACTTTAAGAAACGGTTCGGGCAAAATCTGTAATTATTATTGTGCCGAATATATTGGTACATATTTTCGGTGCAAATAAACAAATAGTATTTACGTGAATTCATTAAAAGTAAAGAAAAGTAAAGGCTTGCTAAAAAAGGATTCAAAAAGAAAATCTTCTTTCGATGTGGTTTTAAACAGCTACTAAAGACTACAATACAAGCTGATATAATATATATTCTAAATCTTCACAATACATTAAAAGAAAAATTTAATTTAAAAAAATTATAAATAACTAGCCGTATACCCGCTTAGTTGTTAGCGTAATTATGTTATTAATTATTTAAGCCATAATATTTAAAAACGATAAGGTATGTTGTATGAGTGACAATACGATGGAAACTTTTAACATAATACGTTTTTGACATCTTGGACTTTTTTATTATTTTAAACATTTCTATATTTTATTTATTTAACAAAAAAGAAATATTAACATTACTTCAGAAAAATATTAACAAAACTTAAAAATATTCATTTTTATGCTATTGACAAAAGAATGGAAACCTTTACCATACAATAACACTGTGGAATAAAATGATGGTCATGGTTTAAGCGGTGGATGATTCCTATACCGAACGACTATATTAATTTATTTTAGTAAAACTCTCGAAGGGATTGGCCATTTAATTCGTTCATCAATACTATTCGCCAACAGTATTCTAATTCCAGCTCATGCGTTCTTTAGCAAGATTAATGCAATTATTTCTCACAAATATTCTATTGCCTACGACCATCACTAAAACCATCTCTTATCCTGGTTTTTAACTCTTCATAAAACTTTATTCTTGCCATTTTTATAATAATTGAAAGAAAACATCAGAATCTATAAATATTTATAAAGAAATTTAAAAGTTTCCACTGTTTTGGCATCACTAAAAAAAATATTTGTTTTCATTTATCTATGTTTTAAATGCATTTTTTATAACAAATATGCTATCTTCCAATGTGTAACATATCATTTCTACCACGTTTTTTTTATTCGTAATAGGTTCGAAAGTTACACAAAAATAATATTGTTTCTATTATCGATGGCTTAGTTTGGAAAGAAAGTAACTCAAGCCATAGGACAAACCCCAATGAAATTGGTGAAAATGGGTGTATGTTCAGACCTAGTCCCCATTCAAATGACCCTCATGATTATCGACTTACTTGTCATAAGATCCCAATTATCAACTAGATCTCATTCGAATTGGGCTTGTGTGTATTTGTTAGATCTATTAATCCATAGACCAAAAATAATCCCTATAGGCCAATTAATTTAAATCTATCAAAAACAAAAATATTGCAGAGATTTTTCTCAAATTCGGTTTGTATGTGTTGTTGCAAAAAATAAGTGGCTTTACCAAATATGGTCAGGATTTGATTTATGCTTTTTTTCTAAACGTAATTAGGTGTATCGGTCTAGACCGATTATAATTTTCTTACTGGCTTTCAAAAGCGAATATGCTTTCAAGGGGAAATCTACCAGTTGAAACGTAACAGCTTTCCCATTTTTTGGCCGTTTTTACTCCCTAAAGGCTCGAATTGAACAAATTTTATTCTTCTTATACATGTCAAATTTCATATTCCTAAATTACTTTGTAACAAGTAAGAAAGTTATAGTCGGTCTAGACCGACCGGCTGTTTCCAAGAGATTTCCACAAAGTACATGTTATTTTCGTTTGTTTAGAGGATACCAAATGTATAATTTTTCCTCTCTTTGGCCATTTTTTCTCCCCTATACGTTGTAGTTATAAACAAATTCATCCATGACTGATGCCCACGTAGTGGAGTCTGTATACCAATAGTCCTATATATAGACTAATATCTTAAAAGATGCAAAAAAATACCATTTTTACCCATTCCGGCTTTTACTCCCTTTACCATAGGTTTTCCTCTTATCTACTGTTTTTATCTCTAGTAGAATCCACAAACTGTATTCTATATTTGCTTGTTCAGAAAATACCAAATGTGTAATTTTTCCCCTCTTTGGCCTTTTTCCTCCCCTATACGTGAGAGTTAGCAGTAAATTCATTATTGGCTGATGCCCATGTGGAGTCTGTATACCAAAACTCATAATCATGGATTAATATGAAATTTGACCATTTTTTCCTTAAATGGGCGGATTTTGAAAATATTAATACACACCAAATGTCATATTCCTAGGCTCATTTGTTACCATTTTTCCACTTTTTGTCCGCTTTTACCCCCTTAGTGTATGAATTTTTATACCCTATACCACTATGTGGTTTGGGTATAATGACTTTGTGCTGCTGTTTGTAACAACCAAAAATATTTGACCTAGACCCATCTTTAATTATACCGATCAAATCAGAATCACTTTCTGAGTTGATTTAACAATGTCCGTCCGTCCGTCCGTCCGTCTGTGTGTCCATGTAAAGCTTGTAATCAAACTGCAGGTCGCAAATATGAATATGTTTTGATGAAATTTGGTATATAAGCTTCTATCGGCCATGGGATGAACGCTATTGAAATTGGTGAGAATCGGTTCATTTTCAGACCTAGCCCCCATACAAATTACCCATATGAAATCGACATAAATTGCCATAAGATCCAAATTGTCATATAGATCTTACTCAAACTGGGTTTGTATGCGTTCATTACATCCACTAATGAGTAGTCCAAAAATTATCCCTTTGACCCCATATAGAGCTGCTTCCCGATCTTCTATTAAAAAACAAAAATATTGCACTGATTCTTCTCAAATTTTGTTTGTACATATTTTTGCAAAATACAAGAGACTTTACCAAACATGATCAGGATCGGTCCATTTTTGGACCTAGTCCCTTTATAGATATAGCATCCGATATGAACTTTTTCATATCTGCAGCCAAAAAAATTTATAAAAATCCCACTCAAATTTGGTTTTTGCTTATTTTCAATGTCCAGTTAGTTGGGCCTAAGAGATAGGGTTTCTAAACGCATGGTATAGGGTATCGTATAGTCGGTCTAGACCGACTATAATTTTCTTACTTGTTAAAAATCACTTCTTACTGGCTCTATACGCCGAGAGAGGAACATAGAGTCCAAATTCCAAGTTTGTGGGTCGAAGGGTTTGGGCTGGGCGATGATGATCACTCACGCAAGTGTTTTATATATATAGATTACATATTGGAAAAAAGAAAATTTTAAAATAGAAAGATTTGATATCGAAAGCAATGATTTATAATTGTGATGTATTTATTAACCCATTTTCGGCCGCTGGTCGATTTTTCGACCAGCAACTTTGAAGCGACGTAACTCAAATGTTAGATACGTTTTGTTTAAACCGTTGATGGATGAGACAATTTTGATCTTTTGTTAACGCATTGATTTTAGCTTTTCGTAAAAAAATAAAAGTTTGCAGATTTTCGTGAAAGGAAGAAGAAAGGACTTTTTTGGACCAATTTTCAAAATTCAGTAAAAAGTCTTAAAACTAAAATTACTTATTTTATTTTTGCATGTTGAGGAAGCGGAAAGACCAAATAACAATAATCAATTGATATCCGCAACAATATTGAAAGTTTTCTACTTCCCAGAAGAGCGTTATTTTTGGTGGTCGAAAAATCGACCACTGGCCAGAAGTCCTCAAGTAGATATTTAATTGAATTTGACATTTTGCTAGTAGGCTGTGAAAAATTCTGAGAATTTTTTTTTATTTTCGCTGTTGCTTTGTCATAATTGTTATTCTTTTCTGCAGAGCAGACGTGTGTGTGGCAAATAAAAGTGAAATAATTGCATTTTGGTGTGGTTTTATATAAAGAAAATGTCTTTTCGAAAAGTGTTAACCATGGGAGAAATCATGGCTGCTTTGAACGAGCCGTGTTCGGATGGCGAAGAAGATCAAGCCGTTATGAGTTCAAAAGATATTGATGTCGTGTATATTCCACCAAAAGTAGACTATGTGACTGATGAAGAAGATATCGACGATAATCAAATTGCTCTAAATGATGGCAATGATGATTGTGCGAATGAAATTACCGAGGAAGTGGACTTACAGTACGTTCGAGACAATGACTTAATACCTAATGATACTGAAGAGCCGCAACCATCAACATCGAAAGCCGCAAAAAGACGTGGAAGATCTAAAAAAGCTGTTAATCTATCCTTGTTCAAAGGAAAGGCAGATTTTGAAGTTCCTGATTGGCAGAAACCTGGGGATTTTACTTACACCAGAGCACCAATCAACGTGGAAGGTTTGAAAAAGGAAGAAATTTGCGCAAAAATTGGTAAGTGAACAATTTTTTTTAATATCATTTAGGCCCGGTTGTTCAATAGACAAACAAACCTCAGATTTCTAGCGAATAAATTTGTAAAATTTGTATTGAATTTGACAGAATTTAAAAAATTTATTCGATAGATAGCTTATTCATGAATTGTTTGACTATTGAACAACCGGGCCTTAGTCGTTTTAGAGTCTTAATTTT
Source organism: Cordilura impudica (assembly GCA_963682025.1). Taxonomy (NCBI): domain Eukaryota; kingdom Metazoa; phylum Arthropoda; class Insecta; order Diptera; family Scathophagidae; genus Cordilura; species Cordilura impudica. The sequence continues at coordinate 61,761,760 of OY821518.1, read as the reverse complement.
TAGTTTTTGACTTTGTTAGGTGGTATGTCACCGTATGACATATTTTCATTGTATTTTGATGGAGCATTGGTCGAAGATATTACTCACTTCACGAATTTATATGCCACTCAAAATAATGCAACCATTGATGTGACACCAAATGAAATGCGGCGCTTCATTGGTATATTGTACCTATCAGGGTATCACACGCTGCCACACATCGTTAATTATTGGTCAGTTCAGCAGGACATGGGAGTACCTATCGTGAAGCAAACGATGAGCCGAAATCGATTCAAAGTCATAAAAAGATTTCTCCACCTCTCGGATAACAACAATCTGAACGTAGTAGATCGCTTTGCGAAAGTCCGACCGATTATTGATGCTCTCAATGAAAAATTTATGCAGTTCGGAGCTTTCAGCCACATCTTATCTATAGATGAACAGATGATACCCTATTTTGGAAGACACTCGTGCAAGATGTTTATTCACGGAAAACCGATTCGGTTCGGATTCAAATCATAGTGCTTGTGTTCAGAGCAAGGATATCTATTCTTTTCCATACCATACGGTGGCTCGGCAACTCCCCATGATAAAAATGTCGGTCTTGGCGCTCAAACGGTTTTGAATTTGCTTGAAAATGTATCTGATCCCGATTGTCATATTATTTTCTTTGACAATTTTCTTTTTTTCCTCCTATCATCTTATGTGTCTACTGAATGACCGCCGTTTCTTTGCAACTGGCACAATACGTGAAAACAGAATGGCGAAAATTCCATTAGCAAATTTAAAAAAGGCTGAACGTGGCGAATTTGACCAATTATTCGATGCTAAGCAAGAAATATTGGTCATCCGTTGGAATGACAATGCAGTTGTGAATGTCATTACTAATAATTCTACAGTCGAGCCATTGTTCAATGCTCGAAGATATTGTCGTAGGCATAGGAAAACAGTTGCGATGCCCCAACCTAAAGTGATTCGTAATTATAACCAAGGTATGGGAGGCGTTGACCTTCACGACAACGCAACTATAAAATATGCATACGAGGAAAGAAGTGGTGGTGGCCACTATGGACCAACGCTCTCGGCAATGCAATGCTCAATGCTTGGAAGATGCATTGCATGTTGGCAAAGCATGAAAACATAAAGCCACTTACTCAATTAGAGTTTCGTTCTGCTGTTACTACCAAGCTACTGACTTCCAATATGATGAACGAAGACATGGAAGATAACGCTGCTAATGTTGATAAAAAAGAATGTCCTCCTGGTTTCCCACGGATCGACGAAAAAACCATATTGTGGTAAAAAGCCCTCAAAACAAATATTGTCGCTGCAAAGTATGCAAAAAACTTACAATTTTTACATGCAAAAAATGTAATGTTTACTTGCACACCAAATGTTTTGATGAATACCACCAAACTATCTAACCTTTTTTGCGTTAATTATTCATATCTTATCAATAAATAACATTTTTGATACAACTAAAAACGAATAAATTGAATTAAAGCTAAATATTCGTAAAAAAACGCATTTCTTTATTTATATATGCAGATGTTGACTTCTGGCCAATGGTCGATTTTTCGACCACTTCGTATCTAGAGAACAACAATTAAAAAAAAATTTTTTTTTTTAAATTTTTCTAAATTGAGCTCCTAAAAGTAAGTATTTAAAAGGAATTCAAAAAATTCCTGCGATTTCTGGTAGCGGCCGATAATGGGTTAAAAACGTACTGAATTAAAAAAGCAGCTTCGCGTGGTAATGTGAGGTTAACGAGTGAATCGATTTTTATTTTATAAAGTTCTTTGTAACCAATGACAATCAATTCATAACCAATGATGATGCTCAAACCAATGTGGCAGAAACAGCATCATGATATTCAAAGTGGCTCAGGATTGCCAGCGCCTATTTAATGTTAATGTTTAACCCTTATGTGATGCAATACCCCACACACCCCTCATTAAGTTGAAAATCATAAAAGGTTATTACTGATAAAACATTTCTTAAATTAAAGATTATGTCATGTATAATGCAAATTTGAGTTTACTTATGTGAAAGTTAATGTATTTACAATAATGAAACAAATGTATTTATATAAGCGAAAATAAATGTTTTTGCAAGAATTGGAATTCAAATTGGAAGTGTTGTATATTTCTTATTTGATCCAGATGAATTTTTATTTAATTGTTGTTTCTAAGAAGTGTACATGAGTAGGATTGTGGATCAAGCTGTTTACAAATTGTTGCTTCATTTCAACTAGGTTTGTTTGGATTACGATAATCCCTAATATACACATTTGGGCCCTTGTCAAAACTACCTTGATAGTATATAATATCGATTTCTTGAGAACTCAGAATTTGGTCTCTAGTTGAGCTTGGCTTTCAAGGCTCTTCCGAAGAAAACCGTTGCTGGGGTTTTATTAGTGGAACAGTGAATAGTGTTTCGATAATCGATCAGGAACCTAGATAGTATTTGATCTATACTTACACTGTTCTCACTCTTCAAATTTGCAAGCATTTCATTTTTAAATGTTTTTACAAAATTTTCAGCTTGGCCATTTGTCGACGGATGCCCTGGAGTGGTTAAAATAGGTTTGATGTCATTCAAATTTAAAAAATTTTGAAATTTTCTCAGGTCAATTGCCGACCATTATCACTAGCCACAACGTCTGCTAGGCCATACCGGGAAAATGTTTCTCGCAACCAATTTATTGCAAAAGAAATATTTTTGAAAATGAATCAATCAATACAACAAAAGACTTACCATTTATTGGGCCAGCAAAATCAATGTGGGTTCTGTTCCAGACACTGTTGCTTGGAACTCAAGGAATCAAGACACTCTTTGGAGGGCTTGCTAGAAGTTCTTGATATGGTTTGCAATTATTGGCCAAAATTTCAATGTCTTTATCAGGACCTGTCCACCATATGTAAGACCTAGCCAATGATTTTGTCCTTGCTATGCCAAAATGCGAGCAATGTAACTCTTTAAGTAACCCAGACCTAAGTTTGTTTGGAACAATGGTACGATAGCCCTTGTTCTACCATCAAATCATTGAACTTGTCGCGAAAAGAATGAAATCGTCAAATTTGAGAGTTTCTTATCCTGCTGAGTTTACAGATTCTACCACCTTAGCCAAGATGGGATATCGTCTGGTTTCACGAGCAGCATCCTTGAAATTGAATGGCGGTGTAACATTACACTCAATGAGGTTAATATAGGAGTACCCACTTGGTACCCACTTGCACAAAATTTACTTGGGGAATTCATGAGATACTGCCGGCTTCATTAAGCGTCCCTTTTATGTACTCAATGGAGTAATCTAAACCAGAAAGCGTCAAGGCCCTACGTTGCACACGTTAACAAGCCATAATAGGCAAACCCTTATTATGACCAAATATGCTTAGTAATGAACGATGATCGGTACGCAATATGAAGTTCGTTCAAAGTAAATATTGCTTGAGTTTGGTAACACAACAAATTATGACTAAGGATTCTTCTCTATTGTACTTTAGTTTTTCTCAGAAGTTGACAACATTCTAGAAATGAAAGCCATAAGCTTTAGCTCTCCTGAAATTTTATGATATAAGACTCCTACGACTGCATTATTAGACGTGTCAGTTGTTAAAATTATCGTCAAACGGAAGTCGAAATAAACAAGCAATTTGTCAGACGTAATAAGTCTTTTTATGTTAGCATATGCTTGTTGGCAAGTTTTGGACCACTCAAACTTTTTTTTTTAAAGATCATAAGGAGGCTACGTCTTTTCAGAAAAGTTCTCAACAAATTTTTAATAGTAATTTACCATTTCAGTAAATGCTCTCAATTCTGTGAAGTCCCTAGGAATCGGGGCTGAGACAATGTTCGAAATTCGTTCGTTATGAAATTTTCGGTTTGAAAAATTCACGTTTTTGCAAATTTAATTTAAATCCGAATGTTTTAAGCTTCCCCAAGTTTTAAGTGTTTGCCAGTTACCGTTATGTCATCTTGGTATACGACTACAGACAGATAGTATTTCCTTCAACAAGGATTCCATTGTTTTTTGAAAAATGGTAGCAGCTGTTTTAATGCCAAATGGAATATGCCTCAATCTTAATGTACCTATGTGCATACTCCATGCACATAACAATTGAGACTCCTCGTTTAACATCAATTGGTTGTATGCGTTCAACAAGTCAAATTTGGTTAATAACTCCCCACCTTGCAAGTTATCTCATCGATACGTGGAGTAGGGTATTTGAAGTCAATTAGGTATTTATTCAAGGTAACCTTATAGTTTGTTTAATCCTTATGTGATGCAATACTCCACAATGGTTAGTGCTAATTTATATTTACTTTCAAAAATCAAAAAATGAAATAAGAATTTTGTCAGTTGATTTTTCCAAACTTATTATCCAACTTTTCACTATATCCACATACTGGGAACGCCAGCAAAGATAATGTGATATATAATAGACACAAAAAATCGATTCGTTGTTGCAACCGAATTGTTGCCAACCGAATTTATGTAGTACCATGTACTATAATATAATTCTCTTGTGACTGCTGAAATGTATAGTTCATTTCATCATTTCACCGTACAACCGATTTTTTGCATAAATTCGATTATGGTGGTTGTTAGTTGTTTAGTTGATGCTAAGGAATTATTCATTATATATTTATTGACACAACCATTTATCAAAATTTTACTGATATAAAATAATTTACATATATATATGTCTACAATATTATAGGCTAGGCAACTTCTTGTGACAGATGTTTAATTCTACCGTTTTATCCCGATTTTGACCAAACGCATATTATTTAAAAGGTATTTCTCTTTAGCCGTTTTGCAGATTTACAGATTTTTAAATTTTTTCCTTTATTTTGAGTATATTGCATATAAAGTTGCTACTAACACATAAAATTATACATATGCTATGTGTATTTTAATGAATTTGTTATTGTATTTATTAAGGAGTTTGTTATTTTCATTCACAATAATAATAAACCATAAAAGTGTTCGTTTGTGAATTGCCTAAGTTGAAAAATGAAGCTGCCTAGAAATTGAACTCGAACGTCGAGTGCTGGAATCTGCTAGTTATAATTAAGTTGCTTCAACGAAGACAGCTTAATAAAAGGGTTTTTTTAAGCCCAACAGAATTTGAAATTTTAAATCGAAAATTGGAAATCGAAAAATTAAATTTTGATCAAAAAAATTTTCTTATTCAGTACGATTTCGGTCATATGGTCAACGCGGCTACTCTTCACGTAGCGTTTTCTCGACATCCAATTTTGGGCCACTTTTTGGGCACTGCCATGCTATGTTGGCCTCCATAGCATCAATTGTGACTGGAAATAATCGAGAGCTTTCAAATCGCACCGCCTTGGCGACCAACAGCAGGTCCATTTCTCGAAATCAGCTTATCACCAAATTTTGATTTTAATAAATAGATGGTTGCGTTCACCATATGGCACGTAGCGCCAATCTGTTGAACCTTCATCACGCTCGAATTAATGTCATCCATATTTTCAAATAAAAAATCATTGATCATGGTGCGGTAATGATCTTTGGCTTCAATTTTGAATAAATAAATCGAAAAAAACGTTGAAGTTATAGGGATGTAATGGCGTCTTTAGAGTCTGAGAGGATTGATCTTACTTTATACATGGAAATTTTGTTTATTAACAAACCAGCTAAGATCGATAAATCGATCAATTTTGCTATTCTTCCACACTTACAATGGCGATATTATCTTCTTGTTGTTATTGCATCATTTAGAGAGTATATGGTATTTAATATATCCACAGTTCAGCTAATGGCTTGCTCAGATAGACGACTGCGTGCTCCATAAAAATCACGAAGTAGCCTACAAGTCGATGACTGATTTTAAAAGTAAATTTTGACAATCTGGTAGCGTTCTTCAATCATGAATCTATTCGCCATTATTTGCCGGAGAATAGTGAATTTAAATGTCAAAAAGTGAGCGCAGCATGATAGTTCGTTTGAACGATGACTCTTTCGTAAGTTCTATCTTAGCAAGAACAAGTAAGAAAATTATAGTCGGTCTAGACCGACTATACGATACCCTATACCATGCGTTTAGAGACCCTATCTCTTAGGTCAAACTACCTGGACATAGAAAATAAGATAAACTAAATTTGAGTGGAATTTTTATTAATTTTTTTGGCTGCAGATAGGAAAAAGTTCATATCGGATGCTATATCTATATGGACACTAGGCCTAAAATTGGAGCGATCCTGACCATGTTTGGTAAAGTCTCTTGTATTTTGCAAAAATATATACAAACAAAATTTGAAAAGAATCAGTGCAATATTTTTTTTTTTTTTTTGATAGATTTAAGTGCAGATCGGGAAGCAGCTTTACATGGGGCCTATGAGTAAGGGTTGTCCCATAGGGATAATTTTTGGACTACTCATTAATGGATGTAATAAATGCATACAAACCCAATTTGATTAAGATCTATATGATAATTTGGATCTTATGGCAATTTATGTCGATTTCATAGGGGTCATTTGGGGGTTAGGTCTGACTGAATATAGACCGATTTTCACAAATTTCAATAGCGTTCATCTTATGGTCGATGAAAGCTTATATACCAAACTCGATCAAAATATATTCGTATTTGCGATCTGTAGTTTGATTACAGGGTTTACATGGACACACAGACGTACAGGCGGACACACGGACGGACATCGTTAAATCGAATCAGATAGTGATTCTGATTCGATCGATATAATAAAAGATGGATCTAGGTAAAATATTTTTGGTAGTTACAAACAGCAGCACAAAGTCATTATACCCAAACCACATAGTGTTATAGGGTATATACACCCTTTAATTTTTATAAAAACATTGAATTGTAAGTGGAAGTAATTTTGTTGTTGTACCATGTTAACGAAAATCTGTTGTATTTTCAAATATTAAATAATAACTACAAAAATTATTTTTACCTCACTAAAATTTTCTGTTAGTAACCGATTTCCAACTAATATATATTCCTTGTGTAAGGTTAAGCCATTCATTGACTTAAGCTTCAGTATCGGGCATTCATTAAAAATTTGTCCAACAAAAGTGCTTGTTCGGGTTGGGGTCCAAATAATTTGATAATCGCTAATGATTCGTGTAAGGAAATTATGGAAAACTAAATGAAAATTATCCTTAAAATCATAACATATGAGGAATTAATGATGACCTCATAGAAGCTATATTTATTGGCGTGAAAAAATTACAAAATTGGTACAATAGTTGATGAGTATAAAAGGGAATAGTTTCAACAAATAAGAAACCATTACATCAATATTTATAGTCATTAATTAAAAACATCCATCCTTGGGAGTTTTTGTTTTGTATAAAATAAAATAAAATAAAATAAAATAAAAAAAATCATGTGAGTCCGATCATAGGGGAGATGTGTAAACATCTGGTAATAAATAAAATGCAGAAAACAGCGACAAAAAGGTTAATACATATTATAATTTTTTCACCAAACAATCATGTCAAACCGATTTGTCTTAATGCTCACATGTTACGCGTAAGATCTTACGCTCACATATTACGCTGTTTTGTGATTATGCGCACTGTAATCAAATAACTAGCCTTTACAGAAGAAAATAATTATCATTTGAATAATACATTAAAAAAGTTATGGAGGGCCCAATTTAACATTGTATAACATATATATTCACATCACTTTAATTTCGGTTTAACAGTATATTTGTCGAAAATTTTCCCTATCAAAATATATAACATTTAAATAAGTTCAGATTTCAAGTGCACCCTCGACAATTATGGATGTAGCACGCATAATAGCAAGACAAATGAGTTGATTTCACAGGTAAAGCACTCTCTTGTGCGTGGCTTTTTAACTTTACAAAAAAAGTCAAACACTTTTTGTTCCCATTTTTTGTAAACAAAAAACAAAAAAAAAAACTAAAATTGCGGAAACTTCTTCTTTGTAACTTCTTAAGAAATCACTTCGCTGTGTATGTAAATTTTTATATCTATATATATATACATATATATATATATATAACAGTGGTGGTAATAATACTATTATGTATATAACTTCTTTGAATAAAGCAAATTTGTACCAATGTTTGTAGCTATTTCAATTTCCTTCCTTCTTTATTTGCAATCTATTATACAATATTAAGCAAATTAGATAATAATAAAATTAACAATGGTTATTGATCTTCATTAAGATCAATAAGACTATCGATATAAGAGATCATTATTTTTCATATTAATAGTATGTTATTTATGGTAGTAGTCAGTGATGTCCCTATAATCGTCTAGCTTCATTGCTAACATCTAATAATGATATGGCTAAGACATTCACATGGTCACTTGCAGGTATCTATTACTGAAAAAATTGATTTCCTTTTTAACTTTTGGGATGTTGAAGTCGTTACGTATTGTATCATTCCTTATGAACCAAGGTGCGCAAGTAATTATTCTTAGTTTTGCATTGATAACTCTGAAGAATTTCAACAATAGAGTTACTAGTAGTTCGCCACAGTTGAATCCTGTGTGTACACACTTATATAGACTAATTGTGTTTTCCAAACTCAGTTCTGATTTAGGATCCAGAAGCCAAAACATTATTTTTGTTTCTATGTTAATCTTCTGCTTAAGCATATACCCAGATATTTCAATTTGTTATTTATTGAAATTGGTAACCCATTCAGTTTTATCTCAGCACAATTACCTCGTCTGAAAGAAAATGTGACATGAGTCAATTTTTCTTCATTTACTTTGATGTTCCATGTGGAGTAAAACTGAAGCTTCGGTTACTGATGTGTTGGATGATAAAAATGTGGTGTCGTCTGTATAAGTTACGACTGTTATCACATCAATATAAGTTATATCCGACATAAAACTAATACATTGTACTGGTCCTAATAACTGCCCTGGGGTATATCGACATCAATTTTATATATGTTGGACATCTCATTCTTTAGCTTTACACAGAAGCAACGGTCATTTAAATAAGATTTTAGAAAAAGATAGAATGGAGCTGGTATATTAATCCTAATTTCAAAGGCATCAAAAATTATGTTTATAATTCGGTGGCATTAATCTGGATGTTTGGCATGTTTGTGGCGAAGTCCGAATTGATGTTCCGGAATTATATTTATACCCTATACTACTATGTGGTTTGGGTATAATGACTTTGTGCTGCTGTTTTTAACTACCAGATCAACTACCGATCAACTCAGAATCACTTTCTGAGTCGATTTAGCGATGTCCATCCGTCCGTCCGTCCGTCCGTCCGTCCGTCTGTGTGTCCATGTAAATATTTTAATCAAACTACAGGTCTCAAATATGAATATATTTCGATGAAATTTAGTATATAAGCTTTTTTCTGCCATATGATGAACGCTTTTGAAATTGGTGAAATTCGGTTCATTTTCAGACCTAGTCCCCATACAAATGACACCTATGAAATCGACATAAATTGCCATTAGATCCAAATTATCATATAGATCTCAGTCAAATTGGGTTTGCATGTGTTCATTATATCCATTAATCAGTAGTCCAAAAATAATCCCTGTAGGACAATTCTTAGTCACAGGCCCCATATAGAGCAGTTTTCCGATCTTCACTTAAATCTATTAAAAAAACAAAAAATATTTCACAGATTTTTCTCAAATTTGGTTTGTATATATTTTTTCAAAATATAAGTGACCTTACCAAATATGGTCAGGATCGGTCCTTTTTCGACTTAGTCCCCATATAAATATAGCATCCGATATGAACTTTTTCATATCTACAGCGAAAAAAAAAATTAATAACAATTCCTCTCAAATTTGGTTTATACCTATTTTCTATATTCAATTACTCCGACCGAAGCGATAGGGTCTCTATACCATGGTATAGGGTATCGTATAATCGGTATAGACCGACTATAATTTTCTTACTTGTTTTATTTTCAAGTATAGGGAGTAGTCTTCGTCGAAAAAGTCTTCTCAAATATTTTTGAGAAATGACAAGTAATGTAATAGGTCTATATGAACTCACTTTATTCTCTGGTTGGTTCAGTTTTGGGACCATTATTATTTCGGCATATTTTCACTGTGTAGGGATACGATACAATCTTATAAATGCATTGATAATTTACGTTAGGAAAACAACACATTTTTTTGTTAATGACTTAGCACCTAAACCATCTAGTTTATCATAAACAGGAGATTTGTTGTTATTTAATATCTTTATTTCTGACTGAACCTCACTCGGTTCAAAATGAGATATTGGTAGATTCATATGTTATGCAGAACGTAAAAAATTTATAATTTGTTAAGCATTGTAGATACTCTTAAATGGGTAGAATGTCTCCTCTCCTTATTAGTTCTATACCAGTAATTATTTGAATCTTTTATTGGAATGTTTCTCTTCACTGGTCTTTTCAAGAATTTAGTTGCTTCCCAGAGATTGTATTTGCTATTTGGTTGATTTGGATCAACATTTCGTAAATAATTATCAATTTGTTTGTTCTTGTACTCGACCATGCGATACTTAAGATGGTTGGCGACTAAGTTAAAATTTAATTTATCTAGTGGATGTCTGCTTTGTTGCCATATCCTTCGTAGTCTACTCCTATTTCTAATCAGATCTCTTATTTCTGCCGATTTATATACATTATTACCATTGGATGGATTTGTTGTTGTTGGAGTAGATAAAATAGGCGCTTCGTGAATATGATTTTTACGTTTGTACCATATTGTCTAATTCGTAGATGCGTAGATCAATACTTTTATCAATCCAATAGCCAAACGGGCTTAAATCAGTTTTTGGTGATAAAATTCTAAAACTTTGTGGCACAATATCCACGAAATAATTTGGACCAATTACAATTGGTGTGTGATCTGAGCGGAGGTCATTTTCATTTTTTATATACAGCATATTTCATTCCATTAGGCATTCCACTATAAACCGCAAAACCAAAAAATCCGGTATTTTATTTGGATCAATAGGCCAGTACGTAGGCCTTCCGCCTAAGAATGTGGAGTAATTATTTTTAGAGACACTTTTTACATTTTACATTGGTGTTTAGCATTAAAACCACCTGCTACTATGAAACGATAAGCAATATTTATGAGGAGATTTTCATAGTTTTGACATGAATCTTTATGTCTTGGTGGAGTATATATATAAAACATAATAGTGTAGTTGTTGTTACATTTAACTTTAACACCTGCAGCCCGTATATATGTCTTCCTAACATCTTCACCAATTTCATAGTTTATTGCAGTCTTTACTAGAATGTCTGCCTCAGTCTGTAAGTACTAAAAATATTTTACGTAGACCTAAGTTTTTTTTTACACCGAATAACTCAGAATCACTTCGTGTATGTCTTAGGAATGTTGAATTTCAAATACAAAGTAGGCAAGGGCCCAAAATAATAATAAAATAATATACAAAATGTCATTTTGAAGAAATGGTTGTACCTAGAGTTTTTATTTATTTTTATTTAATTGCAATTCTATTAACACTCGGTTACTAATTTATGGGTGAAATCCACCCAATTTGAAAAACTGTGAAACAAATTCAACTGCCTCTATATTGATATGAAATCTTAGTTAGCCTATATCTCAACATTTTTAAATTCTTTTCAATATCCATTGTATAGGCAAAGTATCAAGAAAGTTTTTTATAAAGGGTGTTTAGGTGATTGCCACCCACGTTAGTAATATTATTGTAATATTTTTGGGTGTTTAATAACCAAGTTTGTAACAAAAGTTAAATATTTCTGGCTTGTATATGCCGGATAACAAGTAATTATTTTTGAATTTTTTGTTACTTTAATGATTCTAACACACACTTTATAGGATGTGCAGTGAAAGAGAAATCAGATTGGATTGTCTTATAGATTATATAAATTAAAGTGAATATAATGAAGTTGACATCGTAACAGAAAGCGTTCATGAATCGGAAACTGAAAAGGATGGGGATTTTGATGCTGAAAATAATGGAGTTTGCCCATACTACTGTTGATATTATGGATGCCCCAAAATCACTGCCAAAAATTACAGAATTCTGCAATAAGACTAAAGGAGGTGCTGATACTACAGATCAAGTTTGTTCTACATACAATATCGCCAGAAATTCATATAGCTGGCAGTTAGTAGAGTTTTTTTCCATTATGAATGTGGAAGGTATAAATGCTAAAAAATTTAAACGGTTTAAAAAGGATCTTACACTTAAGTCAAGCCGAAAAAAGACGTAGCCAATTGAGTATATTAAGCAAAAAAAAAAAAAAAATGGAAAAGCCGAGCCACTGTCAAATATGTAGTTACAAGATCGATCGCAAAACTAAAAGTACGTGCTTTAGATGTGACAGATATATTTGTAGAAAACACTTGGTCTCGCTTTGCACAAACTGTCATGAATCATCACATTTAAATGTTCAAGAAACCATGATAATATATATGCAAGCACCGAATGATAACAGGGTATGTATGATTTTTCGATAAAAGTTTTGAAAAAGTTTGCTCTATGAAGTAAAAACATATTAAAAAATTTATTATGCTCTACTAATTTAGATATCAAACAGGTAAGAAAATTATAGTCGGTCTAGACCGACCATACGATACCCTATACCATGCGTTTAGAAACCCTATCTCTTAGGCCCAACTAACTGGACATTGAAAATAAGCAAAAACCAAATTTGAGTGGGATTTTTATTAATTTTTTTGGCTGCAGATATGAAAAAGTTCATATCGGATGCTATATCTATAAAGGGACTAGGTCCAAAAATGGACCGATCCTGATCATGTTTGGTAAAGTCTCTTGTATTTTGCAAAAATATGTACAAACAAAATTTGAGAAGAATCAGTGCAATATTTTTGTTTTTTAATAGACTTAAGTGAAGATCGGGAAGCAGCTCTATATGGGATCAAAGGGATCATTTTTGGACTACTCATTAATGGATGTAATGAACGCATATAAACCCAATTTGAGTAGGATCTATATGACAATTTGGATCTTATGGCAATTTATGTCGATGGACCGATTCTCACCAATTTCAACAGCGTTCATCCCATGGCCGATAAAAGCTTATATACAAAATTTCGTCAAAATATGTTCATATTTGCGACCTGCAGTTTGATTACAAGCTTTACATGGACACACAGACGGACGGACGGACGGACGGACGGACATTGTTAAATCAACTCAGAAAGTGGTTCTGATTCGATCGGTATAATTAAAGATGGGTCTAGGTCAAATATTTTTGGTTGTTACAAACAGCAGCACAAAGTCATTATACCCAAACCACATAGTGGTATAGGGTATAAAAATACCATTGCGAGGAATTTGGCTGCGAGACTAAGGAATTGACATTGATTTTTCAGAAGCATTACTTTTGCTTTTTTTTCTTTTATATTAAAAAAATACTTCCAGTTACAACTTTTAAAAACAAAAATGGATTAATAAAACTAATAACTTTATTTTTTATAATTACAGCACTTTCGTTATATTTACATAAAACAACTATGTTACTAAATTTTAGTGGCACAGTTTAGAATATACGTGAATAAAATGTTGGGGGGTGGAATACACCCATGGTTAGTAGGAACGTATGTTAGGAATGTAGGGTTAAAGCTTAAACAAAAAGATAACTATTATAGTTCATTACTTCCTTACTTTTGAACTTTTTACGGAAAACATACGATTAGGGATTTAATAGTTGGAACAAGTAGTCCATTTCCGAATAAAATCTCCCGCATTTTTGTGCACATTTTTTGCTCTTCGGCTTTCTTTTCACAAAAACATAATATCTCTCCACTGGCCTTAGCTCCTGACAGTTGCCGAGGAGTCGCCCCCTATGTAAAAAAAACTAAGTTATTATTCTTGCACCATTCAAGAGCTTTCTTACTATCGTGATAGGATCCAGCGAGCTGTTAAGTTGTTAGTGATAAGATGTCAAACCGGACTAAAAATATGTAGACATATTGCGCTTGCTAAGGAAAGAAAGGAGTCTTTTTTGGAAACACCCCTTTATATAAATTTCGGTATTTTAGGGCCCGCTGTAACAAATGAGCTACTTCTTCTGACGTCTGGTTTTGGCTCCTAAACTCAATTTCAACATTTTTGCGAGCACTAGAAACACACAAATTTTGATCCGGAAGTTGCCAGGAACCTGCAACTACCGGTTTTTCGACGTACATTATCTAGTAGGAGTACTTTTTATTGAAAAATCTTTTCGTTATTTCTATCTTCTAAATTTGTTGCAGCGTTCCGGTTCGTTACCGATACCGACCGATTTAGAATCATTTTTTGTTGTGCCCGTTCGTCAGACAGTTTCGCCTTCTGTGATCCTTCTAACGAAATGCCAGTCCACAAATATGAACTGGGCACCATCAGTCATTACAATTTGCTAGCAAAACTCTAGTTCAATGTCAACAATTCGGGCGATAATATGTCCATATAGCAAGCGACGCGGCATGTCTGTCAAGCAAATCATCCTTCAGGATGCATGTCATAATGGTTCCACCAACGCCAAAATACTGATCACGAAAACGACTCATTTTCTGTGTTGTCGGCAATAGTCTCTTTAACCGCTCCAACCAGCTCATTAGAAAATCTTGAGCGTTGGTGAACTCCATGTAGACGAGTTCTCCTTGTCCCGTGCTCAACAAAATTCGACATCAAATGACTTATTGGCCGCAATATTATCGATGATATGCACGAAATGCTGAGTTGGTACAACTGAAATAGATATTAATTTCAAAATTCAGCGTCACTATTACGGCGCATTGTTTTGATGTAAAGTGATACGTAGTAACCGTTTTATTCAATTGTATTCTTAAGTCAATCGGTTGACAAATGTCAAGGTTGTTAAATGTTACCAGAACAACACAAAAGACATCACTCCCTGTAGTATTATAATTCTATTAATGCTTTTTTCTTGTTGTGTAAATAAAATTTTAATCAGTGAAATCTTACGGAATCCCTTTACCTGTTAAATACTCATCACCATTAAAAAACCGACAACACTTTCATTTTAACCACCACTTCGAATTTATTTATATTTATAAACCACGCAGTTAAACTATAAAAGTTTTGGTTTCTTGTTGTTGGTTCTTTCGTCACTGTTGTGTGTTTTCTACTTGAGCTTTATGGCGATTATCCTGTGTTCAGCATATCAATTGCTTTACTTTATTGAGTGAATGTATGTATGTTTTAGTAGCGTATGTATATGTATAAGTATTTATGCATGTGTGTTTATTTTTGTTGCGTAAGTCAGCGGGATTTAATATGAATAGTTAATGTATAAAAGGATTTCCTTGAAATGATACCAGATAAAGTTGAATATTTTGCATTTTTTAAGACAAATATTTTTCTTATGAAATATAACATATTAATATAAAAACATGTTGATAACGTTTTTGTTTTTATCTACTTGGAAAGTTTTATATTAATATCGAGTATGTAAACAATTACAACTAAATAATAAGAGTATGTATAAATGGTATTTAAAGTACCAGTATTAAAATATCATTAGCGTCATCAAATAATCGAAAGCGGAATTTTTTATATACAAGTAGCTGCAGAAACTTAATAAGTTTGAGAATTTGATAGAAACAGTTTATTGCACTTTATTTTAAAATTTATTATATTTTCGAAGGAAATTCACTCACTAAGTTTCTTGTTAATAATAATTTTAATAACAGGTTTTAAGTAACATTGATATAAATGTTTGTGAAGAATGCAGCATGTTCCAAGTGTTAGCTTATAGATTTTAACTACTAATTTTGACTTTAATTGGTTTTAATACAATATAAAACTGTAAAACTTGTAAAAGAAAATTTTTTATATATTATTTGGGTTATATATCCAATACTAATAATATTGAGATTTATAGTAGTACCACAAATTAGAATACATTCTTCGAAACGAGATAAGAAAAATTTTCCACTTCTAATTATTCAACCGATGATTCTATATTCCATTTTTTCAAGACAAAAATAAACATGTATATTGTTGTATGCAATGTGTACATATATACAAACATATTTGTTTCAAAGCTGTTTTATATTTTAGTTTGTTTTACTGGAAGAGGCTTTAATAGTATAACTTTTGCTTGAATTCTCACTTAGTTGTTTTCAGCAAATATATATGAATTTAACTTTTTACCAAACAAACTATCTACTGATGAGGGTTGGTGACTCTTCCGGAAACAGCTGTATAACCTATCATGCAGAATATAGATCAATTTTTGAAACAAATATACCAATGTTTTTTGCTTTATTAAAAGTAAGAACATTTGATCTTGAGCTTGAATAATTTCAAACTCAATCATTAAAATATTTTTATTTGGACAAAAAAAAAAAGAGAACAAATTCAAAAAAATTCTGCAATTCATTTCATTTCCTTTTCTTTTGCTGATGCCATGATATTTGCTAGGTCAAATACCATTACTTGAGATTTTGTATATTATCCTTCATTTTACGAATGCTCCCACCCTATGCGTGGCAGGCAACAGCAGATGTGACAAAAGTTTCTGGTATTCCTGATGCCTTACTTTCGTTCCGAATCGATTGAGTTAGTTGTTTACGCTTTATCTTTATTTGGCGTCGTACTGCCTGGCAAAAGAGGAGTTTCTTATCCAAAAATAAAGTTTTAATATCTTTTCTTAGGCCCGCAGAAAACGCTTTGAATCGCGCACAAAATCATCCTTTGATACACTAAAATAAATAGAATTAATTTTATATTTCATATTCTTTTGAATAAATTGTCTTTTGAAATAATTGTCTTTGGGTTATTTGTGGGTCTGCATATTTTATTTAGAAAAATAGAGATAGTTTTTACATATAAAATAATTTTATAACAAAATTGTTTAAAATTTGTTTTAATTTATATTCGCGAGAAATAAGCAGATAATTGCACCAAGCTTGCATTACGATGGATTAATTTGATCCCAGGAACAGAAGTGTTAAATAAGTAAAAATTAACCGAATTATTGTGTAAATAGTGGTTTCATCGAATTTGATAGGAAAACTCGTTTTCGGTAACCTTTATTTAGAAATATCTCAAAAACAAAAGCTAGCATTGGCAAATAATGGGTTAACGTTTACGGATTTATCGCAAATTTTAGGAATGGAAGATATACATATTTGGTTACGCTTTTAAAAATTCAACAGTATTTGCAAAATATTTCAATTTTTTTTTAATAAATTGTCTTTTATTAGTTTGGGGTCATATGTGACCCCAATTCCAAAAGGGTTCATGGGGTAGAAAAGTGATAAATTGTTGATACAAATTATTTAGAAAGGGTAGTTTTACAGAATATTTTACAAAAGTCGCATTTTTCTCGAAATCCGCAAAATTAAAATCTTTGTCAAAAAATTCTGGTACAGGGATTTATTTGAAAATTGACGCAGCTATTCTATAACATGTATTTAACAAGACTTCAAACTGCCAGATTCATTTTTTAAAATTTTGTTTAAGAAAATTTTTTAAAACTAGAAAAAGGAGTTTTCAAAATTTTATCAAAAAAATTTCCCATTTTAGGTCTCAATACTTCACATCTGAGTACTTACAGATATAGAGACTTAAACAAAATGTTGGATTTAATTAATTTCTTAAAGTTTAAAAAAAATGCCATCAAATTTCATGATCTAGTTTTTTTTTGGCACAAAGGTGGTCTGGGTCATTTGCTATTTCTTGGCGAATTTTTTTTCGATTTTGAATTTTTATAGCTTTTTAAAGGATAATCTAATAATATAATATAGAAAGAAATGTTCGTAAAATCTAAAAAAAAGTCATATTTCTCTAACTGAAAAGGCGTTTAACGAGCTAAGTCGCATTTTTCCAAGATTAGGTAATATGAAAATTAAAGAAGGTTTGTGTTATATTATTCCATTTTTTCAATCGATTTCCGGCGCAACTTTTCTTTATCCGATTGTCCCCAAACTTCACATTTGTTAGTTTTATATTGAAAGGTAGCAAACTGGACCCCGCCTATCCCCAAAATCACAATTTGGAAAATGTCCATATAACGTAGGACCACTCTAGTGTGCAATTTGCTTTCCTTTTTTTTTTAACTTTGGTTTCATACTCTTGAGAGATTATAGAATTTGAAAGATACAGGGCATTTTCCTGTTTGTAAAAACCTTTTTCTTTACATGCTTTATATTACAGTCAAGTTTCTTGGTGTGCAAACTATAGTTATTAAGAGTCGGGTTTAAAGTTAATACTAAAACTAACGATAAAATTTATTATCCTAAATTTGAGTTTTATATTCTACTAGCTGTAATCCGATACACTTTGCTACACCCATCGTAACTAAATAGAAAATGGAATACATTTTGTAGAAAACCATTTTGTTTATATTTGGCGATTTTTAATTTTGTCGATCTTTGTTTTTGCGATTTCAGACATTGGCGATTTTTGACTTGGCAATTATTGTTTCCAGCGATTTTTGGTTTTGGCGGTTTTAGTTTTTTGTTATTTTTGATTTTGGCGTTTTTTGATCTTGGCGATTTTGGTTATTCGCGATTTTCCTTCTGGGCGATTTTTGATTTCAGCGTTTTTTTGCAATTTTTTTTAATCGTGATTTTTGGTTTAGCAATTTTGGTTTTTGCGATTTTTGATTTTGGCGATTGTTGTTATTCAATATTTTCGGTTTTGGCGACTTTGGAATTTGGCAATGCCGCCCATATTTTCCACGACTACTCACATTACTAATTAATGTACTTGTCAAAAGTTTAAAGATTGTCGCTTTCATAGTACTTCATATTTTTTTGTATAGTAGGTGCCACGCCCACTAATCCTATCGCGCCTTTTTTTTATCTGATTGCTCACATTAATATATGATGGACTCGTAAAAGTGTAAAGGCTTTCCCTTTTATAGTACTATTACTATGGGCCCACTGCTCCGAGCACGCCCATTTTTGCTCGACTAATTTCCCACGAAGTTCCAATGTTCTCAGTACCACAGTACTCCAGATATATGACATTTAATATTGACTTTGTATGGGGTTGCCACGCCCATTCGTCCGATCCTTTC
Source organism: Cordilura impudica (assembly GCA_963682025.1). Taxonomy (NCBI): domain Eukaryota; kingdom Metazoa; phylum Arthropoda; class Insecta; order Diptera; family Scathophagidae; genus Cordilura; species Cordilura impudica. The sequence goes on along the minus strand of OY821518.1, from coordinate 61,742,774 downwards.
CATTTGATTTCCAACTACTCATTTTAACTTGTACAAAGTGGCTCTCCCTTTTATTGTATAACAGTTATACGATATTATATATTTACTGTGATATCTACTTTGTATGAGAGGTGCCAAACCCATTAATCCGATCTTGTCCATTTTGTGTCTCAGACAAATTTGCAAAGCTGTCTCTGTCATAATACTCGAGATATATAATACTGAATTATCACTTTATATGGGAGTTACCATGCCCACTTATCCGACCTGCCCATCTTTGGCGTAGATATTAACAGTAATAATAGCTGACATTACAAAAAGTTGCAAAGCTCTCTCTGTCATAGTAAATAATATTATAATATTAAAAGTCCATTCTATATGGGAGGTGCCACACTCACTTAAAATATCACAAAAACTTATAGCATATGTCCACCTTAAGGCCCATTCGAGATATTTTAACCAACATTTTTAAAATCAGATGAGCAATGACGGAGATTACCTCTTACAAACAAACAAATACACATTACCGCTTTGCTATATTAGTAATAAGAACATAATAGAGAACTTACTAAATATGGTCTTTATTAGCAAGTTTTGGAACTTAGTATCCACTCTAATAATTACCTTAAGGTGAGCGTTGAAAAAGCACAAGGCAGCAAAAATTGCTTCAGTTACTGACCTGTATAGGGATAGGTTCCTAAAAACTTGGGGCCAAAGATCAAGTATGAAATTTATGTTGTAGGAACATTCCCTGAAAACGTGAAGCACTCAATCATTTAATAAATGTTATTTGTTAATATATCACTGTACGAACATATATAGGAAGATTGTATGTATTAGTTATACCAATATGTGGTCAGGGTATAATGACATTGTGCTGATGTTTGGAACTACCAAAAGTATTTGACCCAGACCCATCTTCTATTATACGATCGACTTTCTGAGTCGACTTAACTATATCCGTTCGTCTGTCCGTCCGTCTGTCTGTCCGTCTGTGGGTCCATTTAAGTCTTGCAATCAAACTACAGGTCGCCAGTATGAATATATTTTGATGAAATTTAGTATAAAACCTTCTATCGGCCATAGGATGAGCGCTATTTAAATTGGTTCATGTTCATGACCCACATGAGATCGACTTAAATTTCCATAATAACCAAATTATCATGTATATCTCGGTCAAATTGGGTTTGCATATGACCTATAGGTCAATTCTTAGTATAGCGTCCACATAAAGCTGATTCCCGATCTTCAATTAAACCTATCAAAAAACAAAAGTATTACACAGATTTTTCTCAAATTTTGTTTGTATATATTTTTTCAAAATATAAGTGACTTTACCAAATATGGTCAGGATCGGTCCATTTTTCGCAAAAAAAAAATAATAAAAATGCCAGTCAAATTTGGTTTATGCTTACTTTCTATATCCAATTAGTTGGAGCGAAGAGATAGGGTCTCCAAACACGATACAGGTAGGTCTAGACCGACTACAATTTTCTTCCTTGTTTTATATGAAACATGATTTAAACTTCCGTGCTCCATTTTGGACCCTAATTTTTTTATCAGCGTTCCTGTCTGGAAAATTTTGGAATCTGTATATTTTCAGACCTGCATTTTTTTAAACTTTTTGCTCCAAATAGTCCTACCACAGAGGCAACCGGGCTGCCTTCTTGGCTTAAAATATATCATGTAGAACTTTCTTTCTTCCTAAATCTGGTTTCCTATCAATGGCCAAATTATTGTGATACTTTTTAATAAAACTAACAACTTTTCGACGGCAAACTAGTGATTCTTTGCCCAAATTTTTGTAGAACAATTTTGGATTTTTGTTAGATTTGACGTCATTTTTCAGATATATTGTAATTAATACTGTAATTAATATGAAAATTTTAATTTTGTTTCATTGGTGCGTGGCACAGTGTCGTGAGGACGGCCAGAAACAAAAAAGTCAAATATCGAATTTGGGAAAAAATGTTAATACGGATTTATTACGTACATTCCAGTTAAAACAAATCTGAAAGAATTAAAAAAAAATTGAATTTTTAAGGAAGTTCTGAGCATTCAAAGTTGAAAGTTATAAGTAAATACACAATTATTGAAAAAAATCTGAAAAAATGCTATAAGTTTTAAGGGTTAATTGGTAATCAAAATCTCGGTAGAGCAGAATAGTTTTAACTAAAATATAATTACAGTGATGTTAAAATATGGCAACACTGCTTTTTACTACAATGTGATCGTCACATGCGATTTACTGTTATCCTGAATATAAACAAAGAGATATAAGTGATAATATTAGAAATTTTTAACTTCAGTGGACAATAAAAAAAAAATATAAAAAAAGGTACTTTTTATACTTTAATATAACATTTCTACAAGTGAGTTTTTTTCAAAAAACTTGATTCTTACTTCCACTTTCGTCCACCGCTAATTTTTATTCGCAATTTTCAGTGGCTAGTCAGGTTCAAATTCGTAAATTTTTTGACATTTTGCTAAAGAATAGTACACAAAGTGCAGCAGAGTAGTATATTATTTAGAAAAATTCTACAAAATAAAACTGGATAAAAAGAAAATTAATGAAGTACATTCTATTTTATTAAAGATTCAAAAGGAGTGGAAAAAGTGTTATTATGTCAAAGAACGATTTGAGAAAAAATTTTGTTCGTGACTAGATACAGCATTTTTTGTTACTGATAAAAACTTGAATTTTGTAAGTATTTAATATAAGTTGAATTTCTTTGTACTACAGTAATACCTTTTAAAGGAACCAAGCACGAGTCGAAGAGACAGACCTGCAGTAAACTTCGAAAGTTGTTCCGAACGTACCAAAAGGAGAAAAGTTGAAGAGCTTGTGGCACCAACAAATTCAACGCTTTTACAAAAAGCTGTAAAAAGAGTTTCAAATCCAACAACTTCATCCACTATTTCTGTATAAAAAGTGTTGACATTTTTTATGGACATGGATTTATCTTGCAGAGAGTATAATATGATGAGAACAGTTGTTAATGAAGTTCATAAAGATTGCTTTCCATCCTATTATGGCTTGCAAATTGCGAAACAAAAATAAATTCCAGAACCAATTGTTGTTTCAGAAACGATTGCTGAAGTTCCATTACAAACTTTTCTCAATCTGACTGTGAATAGTTATTTAGATCTGCATCAGTTTGAATCAGAAAATGATGTTATCTGTGAAGTTAAGTGGGATTTCGATGGCAGTTCGGGATACAGTACTTATAAACAAAAATTTAACGATCCTAATTCAAATGATGAATTTCTTTTTATTGTCTCATTCGTGCCTTTAAGATTCTCATATATGTATATGGTTTTACTCATCCGATTTTTATAAAATTGAACAGAATTAATTATGTTTACAAAATAATAAACACAGTTTTAGCTAGAAGTTAAATTTTTCGATTTTATTTTTTTCAGGATATATAAGAGGTGGGTGAGTCCTTGGTCAAAATTGAAAAATTTAGTTTTTTAAATTCAGAGTGATCTAAGTGTTTCGTATACTAAAAAATACTAATTAATTTTATATTGTTTACAATTTCTCTTAAATTTTCGAAAAAGGACATTTTTGAAATGTGCTTGTATCTACTATGAATTGGACCAGATTTGGCCGAAACGTTCAAGTTGTTTAAGGTAATCGGTGTACAAAATTTCATAATGGTAGAACTTTTTTTCTTCTGTTATGACATTTATAATTTTCAGGATATATAGGAAGGACCCGAATCCTTGCTCCGAAATTTTTCATATTAGAAATCTGACTATCTTTCACAAAGTCAAACAAGTGCTCTAAATTTCGTAACTCTACGACAACTCCTTCTATTTTTGGCCGCTCGTTATATGAAAACACGACATTGTGCGTGGTAGAGAAGAAGAAAGCATATATTTCAAAAAATCATAACTACACTGTATTCTTAATCGGACCGGTTTTTGGCATTTCAGCCTTCATCATTTCAGCATTGAACATTGTGATAATTTTTATGTTATAATTGAATAGATTGTGTCTATATGAAAGTTTTTTTACTTAGGGCGGCCGTGAGGTTTGAACCTGCGTCTATTCCACATACACTCGTACATGCACTTGTTAGTTAGGCTTTAACACACTCACCAAAAGTTAAGTTAAAGTTAAGAATCAGTTTTCATACCATACAGCTTTTACTTCGTATTAATTTCAGAAGATACAACTCTGTTCAAACAAACAATCGTTGTTTTTGAATTATTTTAACATTTTTGCATTCGTTGAAAATAATTAATACGATTAGCATTTGCTTATATTTAATCAATCATCTAAATCAAACTAAAGACATGTGAACAGGTGTGTCATAAAACATTATGCTTGCGAAAAAAGTTAAGAGGAAAAACGTGTGTTTTGTTACTACTGAATAGTGGGTACAATAGTCACACATAGATCAAATTTTTTCGATGTACTTACGACCCTTTCAGTTGGTCCGATATCGTTATTGGTGGAGCATTTAAATCTATTTCACCAATTTCTTTGATGCTATAGTCGAAAAAAGGTTACATATTAAATTTTATGCATACATATACTCATATTACGACTGCATTTTGATTGCAAAGTTTACATGGCTACAAAGTTTACAGAAATTGATTATTAGTCTATTGGTATCTTATGTTACCATCATTACATGGTGGCAAATGGTATAAAACATATTTTCATTATAAAATAATTTCTTCGAAATTGGAATGAAACGACAAAGATTTTGAATGTTATTTTATGCGGAGAAGTTTTTGTATTTTTTTCTTCCGTATTTAATGAAGTAACACGAAAATTTTAATATGGAATCGATAATTTACTAATGAAGTGAATTATATTAAATATGTAATGAATGAAATTGGATTTAAATGTACTATAACCATACAAGACAGTTACATTGCTACGTAAATAACTGTGGAATGCTTTGAAAATATATAATAACTTAAAACGTTATAGCATAATATTTACAATTGCTTTATTCACGTTTACGTTATGGAGGACCCTTTAAAGCTTTAAAACCTAAAAGCCCTTAAGATTATTTACATATTGTAATATAGATAAATAGTAATTGTATTTAACTTGGCAGGATATGATTGCTTGTATAATATAAAACATTATTTGGAAAATTAAATGACGATTTCTTTACTAGTATTTATTTTTTTTTTCTAAGACCCTGCAGCATTTTTAATAAATATTCTTCTGTGAATATTTATTGACATTTTATACATTTTTGTCTTCTCTATTGAACAGTTTTAATTATGCGATTGTAATAGACAATGCGTTGGCTATAAAACAAGAATTTAATAGTTTTGATTCACAACGAAAGTGGTTGTCAATAGTAATTCATAAAAATAGATATATAGTGTAGCTATTATTTCAACATATATTAGCAAATAATATCTGGTGGGCTGATAATTGATTTTGGCTTCAAGCCTAACCCACTTGTGACCATCTCAAGGTTGAAAAAAAAAAAATATATAAATATTAGAACATTTTGAGAAAACACTGTATGTAGGCTGTCATCTACTCCAGAATGAATGCCAATGTTAATGATGCACATTAGTGGTTGTTAAGAACTAACCACTATACAAGTCGCCCTTTGATAAATTTTATAAATTGTAGATTTTATTAATTCCGAGACAATTATTTGGTTCAAATGATTAGGTATTATTTATGGAAAATTCTTTATTTATTCTACCAAATTAAATTCAACTTCCTCACATGAATCCCACTCCACTTATGTACATTAGGGCGGGTCAATTTTAAAATCGCCCAAGTGACAAGGAAAATCGTATTCTAGGGATCAAAATAAGAAACTTTTCACGAGGAATCGTACCTATAAAACGAATTCTGATGGCCCGAATTTTGACCTGTCTGTCTGTCTGTCTCACTTTAACCCATTTAGAGTGCCACAATCGAGTCCAAATGTATGATCGTCTTCAACTAACTTTTGAGGGCCGACCCACCCATGCCAGTGGCACACCCCTTGGAACACCCTGGGGGTTCCCCATACAAAAATTTAAAAAAAATCACCATTTTTTGTTTAGAATTGGGCTAACTATGTTTGATTTAATATTAAAATTAACACTCATACGTATACGTATCTTCTACTCTGCTAATAAATAATAATCATACGCCTTGACGATCTTATGTTATTCAAAAATATCGATCGGATGAGGGTAAATAATTTTTAGGTCACTCCGTGACTATGCGTGACTCTGCATGAATATTCCAAAATTAAACTGTAGTCACAACAAGACTATGGGCCACGTTTCAGATCAATTTCATGAGGAGGAATGGGGTAACCCCACGGCAGACAGACAAACACATAGACAGGTCAAAAGTCGGGACATCAGAAATAGTTTTATAGTTATGGTTCCGCGCAAAGTTCCTTATTTTGATCCCTAGAATATGATTTTCCTTGTCACTTAAGCGATTTTTTTGCCTCCCTACAAATCGACCCGCCCTAATGTACATACGTTTTACTCAATCCCTTAAACAGTGGCTTAAGAAGTTTTGGCGAATATCCTCAAAAATGTGCAATGATACAGATTTTATCCCCTAAATGGAGTTCAGGGATAGCCAAAGTCGCACAGTACTTAACCAGGCAAATAGGTCTCGAAAACTTATGAAGTGCGAGATGGTACATTATCGCAGTTCAAAAATCAAAAGTTTTCTCTCCATAATTCTGGTAACTTTTTGTGAACAACTTCACGCAAAAGAAACATAATACACAGATATTATTCATTGTTAGCAGTTTCGTCTGACAGTATAATTTGAAATGTCGAAGGACCATCTGGACTCTGTTCACATCTGGCATGTCATTGCAATAGTGTTTTTGACGCTCCGTTCTATATATTTCCGACATTGACGCATGTCAGTAAATATATCGGATTCTTTTTCATTATTATACATACCGCGTCCTGTGATGTAGTTCGATATACACTATATTTTCGAAGTGCGCTCAGCCGATACAATAACGACATTAGTTTTTCAGAGCTGAAACTTAGTGGTCCTCTTTTTTTTTGCATAATTCGTGCTAGCGTCTTCCTCACTACTGATGCGTTTCTGTAAGCGTACTTTAAATGTACGTTAAAATTTGGTTGGACATCAGTCATATTTTAACTTACTTTTTGATATTAACACCTGCTGTCCAACCTTAACTTTGAAAGATTCAGCTTATTATTAAAACCACCTCAGTCTTTGGCTCTACCAACTGATGTCCCGCGTTATTAGCCCCAACTTAATGGAATTTGCTGCTTCGCTTTTCCACCTCATCAAAGTATCTAGCAGTTACAGCTACAGCAATGACATCCTCGAAGCCAACCACAGTCATTCCGTCCGACACCGTAATCATCAAAACACCATTGTACATTAAGTTTCTCAGAAGCGTACCCAGTACTAAACCCTTGGTGTCCCAGCAGTGATCTTTTACCTTTTTAATCCGCTTTAGCGATCATATCCACGGTGTAACTCGTACCTAGACATATGTATAATCGATTATAGATTGACAATCTATAAAGTTGGTGATTCCATAAATTGCCTTGAGACACTTGACTATGACAGCAACCACAATGCGGTAAAAATTTAATTATTTGGTATTGAGAATGATCACCCCCTCACTTTCTTCAATGAATCTCCTAAAGCCAAATTAAATTTTCGGAAAACAAATTGGAATAAATTCAAAAATTTTTTATTAAAGAAACGAATGAGAGAATTACAATCCCGAGTGATAGAAATCTGAGTAATAATGAAATAGATTTTCATTTGCTAGAACTGAATGATTATATTATAAAGGCCATGGATATATCAATCGCAAGATATAAATCATATGATTCGATTAAATAGTTCACCAACCCGACAATCAAAAAACTACAGTGGGAAAAGAGCAAAATTGTTACTTTGATAAAACGTTTTAATAGATAAGAAACCTTCTTAACACAATCTGATCTTAACGTACTCAAAGCAAAATTAGAACTGATTAGAAAACTTTTAAACGATAATTTTGTGATTTCAGTAAACAAACATATTCAAGACAAGCTTATGCAAATTAGTACAAGAGACTCTTCGAATATGTTTAATTAAGTTAAAAAACAGTTCAAGATGACACAGCCTTTTGATTGGAATGTTCTGAAAATTCCTTTAGAATATGAAAGTCTAACAAGGAATGCAGGTATTGACCCATTAGATTTAGAAAAAGAAAATGACAATACTAATTACTTGATTACCGAAGAAGTTCAAAAGTTAAATACAGTTGGCTCATTTCTGGAATCGGTTCACTCTTTTAAAGTGATAATTTCTGACAATACCGTCCATATAGAAGTAAATCATTGCTTTACTGAATTTGTAGAAATGAAAAACCAATATGAATACAATAGCTCCACCATAATGACATTTACAGCATCGAAAAGAGCAATTGACTTAAAAGAATCGCAATTGGATAACATTTTTATATGTGAAGATAAAGTTTTATCAAGTTTTGAAAAATTAAGACCAAAACTGTCATCCGGAGTTGATAATATACCTAATGTAGTCTTACGTAACATACCAGATGATTTAATGTCCAAATATGGAATACTCTTCAATAACATGTTGAACAATGCTTACTTTCCTCGTGCTTGGAAGCAAGCTAAGGTGAAAATTTTACCTAAATAAGATAAAGAAACGAGCAATCCGAAAAATCTACGGCAATTAGCTTACTTCCAAACATTAGCAAAGTATTTGAAGTCTGTATAAATATTAACATTGTAAAGATGTGCGACTCCAAGAATATAGTTAGCGAAAAGCAATTCGGATTTAAATACAAACACTCAACGATACATGCAATTCATTTGCTTGTTTCAGATATTCAATGGAACCTAAACAAATCGTTATATACTGGTGCCTGTTTAGTTGACTTCAAAAAAGCTTTCGATAGCATTTGGATACCCGACTTAACCCATTAGAGCATGAGGATCCCCAGCAAGTTTTGTAACCTTTTTTTATGTTGATATGGAACAAAAGAACGTAATTAAACATTTTATGAAGTCTTTATTTAAAAAAAACAGGTAACTTGAGTTTTACAATGTGTCCGTTATAAAGGACGCTATGCGCTATGAACGCTTGGCGCATGAAAAATTTTGAAGCATTATTTTGGGTGAATACCTCTATTACATTTAATACAAATATAATTTGTTTTTTTTTTCCCAAAACGCACATCGCCTTTGCAAATCGCAGTAGTCCACAGTATGATTCCTAACATCGCATCGTACCTCAGTGTTGACATTATCTAGATGAACCTCTCATAGAGGGAACTCCATATGTTTTAAGGTAGCTATAAAGCGGCGAAATTTGAGCAAACTAACAGAATTAGGACCTTTTGGTTGAAGTTTCCGCATAAACAGCCACGCATTTACAACTGCTGCATCCAATAAATATGCAAATATTGGCCACCACCTTGGCCTCTTGCATAACGTCTGCATGATCCAATTTCGTTGTTATCGACATTTATTCCAATAGTGACGACGGTAGATCCTCTCTCTTGCTCTTTCATATCGAAAGTGGAGCGAAGTGGACATTTTTCGGTACGACCATCTCTAATAGTGCCAGATGTGCAGATACCCTTGCTTGACAAATGACGAAGTAGTTTCACGGATGTAAAGTAATTATCGATGAAAACCTTTGTGGTAAAATAATTTTATATATATTTCTTTGATAGTTTAAAATAAATTTAATATCTTACTTTGAATCCTTTATTATTTGGTATATTTGCCTTTGTAAGTAGTTCAACAACTTTGTCACCGCCTACACCAAACCCCTGTGAAACGACATCAGCAATTTTACCCATATATATCAAATTAAAGCATATATCCGTTACCTGAATTGAGTGCCCAATTCTTGAATCCAAATCTAATTGGTTTACCCCGAATATATTGCTTTGCATAGTGTTTTCTGTAATAAGGGATCTTGCTCTCATCAATACAAAGATTTTCATCTAATCCACAATGTTTTAAAAAAACTCGGTGGTGTTATCATTTATATGAAAATTGTTGAAAATTTTTACGAATCTGTTAAAACGCATGCTATTGGCAAGTATGTTTGGAGTGTAACTTTCTTCAGACCAGTAAAGACGTTTATTTGGATATTTTGCGTATCCTGAGAACAACATACGACCAATAAAGACTTTAACTTCATCCAAAGCCATTCCCAAATCAATGTTTTTCTGAAGAGCGTACAAATTTGTTTGTTCTACACAGTGAATTAAAATTTCCTCGGAAAAAGTAGTTGAAAAAATTTGTTGGAGTTTCGGCGGATTGAGCTTCGGGGCTTGGTAATGCCTTTTCACATTTAGTTTCTATTTCGTAGATAGGATTTGCTTCATAGCGAGGATTATTGGTTTTACAACGTATGTTTCTATTCGTGGCTCGTGCATACTTTTCAAGTGGTTCGTCGTCGCTTTCCTCCCATTCATCACAAGAAACAGACTCATTTCCCACATGTCGAATTTTACACTCTGTTTAACAATCCTCGTCCAAGATGATTGAGGTCTGCTTCATGCTCATCATCACTTTCATCAGAATCTTGATCTGTATCACAGGGGGGGATCGCAAATATATCAATCTCTTGCACATCATTGTCAATGGCCAATTCATCTAATATTTCGGCAACTGTATGTCTGTAAAATTTTATCGATGAAAACTGCACTATGAGCATAGCGTCCTTTATAAAGGCCATGGACAAAAGAAACGTATTGTGCAAAATCTAAAACTTTACAGCAACTTTTATCTATTTGAAATTATTATTTTAACATATTTTCATTAATATCTACTTAAAATATTAATATTTAATAAACAAATATAATATTATTTAATTTTTACTTAGCCTCCATGAGTTTTACGATTTTTTTTAAATGCATTGTCGATTTTTCCGTAAAAAAAAAAACACAAACCACAAAAAATTTCAATTGAATGTGTGTTATTTCGAAAAAGGAAATGTCTACAAAATTCATGGCCAACTTTGTTCAGATATTTATTCAAATAATTCGTTGTAAAGTGTAAAAAAGTTAACGTCCTTTTAAAAGGTCAGTATGCTCTAATGGGTTAATATACAAATTATTAAAATTTAAATTTCCACTACATTTTGTAATTCTCATACATAATATGTTGAATAGTAAAACATTTTCTGTTTCTAATAAAGGTACAGTTGGCACCAAAAAATTTACAATTGTTAATGGGTTACAACAAGGTACCGTCAACTCCCCAATTCTATTTAATTTATAATTATTTGATTTACTAAAAAAAAAAAAGCACAACATTATTGCTTTCGCAGACGACATTACTATCTACCACGCCGACAATACAATAGAGAAAATTAATAACATTTTAAAAAATAAGTTTTAAATTATTGAAAAATATTCCTTAGACTGGCATATGAAAATAAATTTAAACAAATGCGGGTGTATTCTTTTCAGACCACCAACAATATAGAAGAAACAGGAAACCTTTTGGTATTAAATCAATTAAAAATATAAATATTCCAGTAAAGCAAACTGTTAAATTATTAGGTATTCAGCTAGATAAATTTCTGTACTTTCACAATCACATAAACCAACAACTAATTAAAGCCAAAAATGCATTTTTCATGTATAAATAATTATTTTTTTTTCTAAATATATACAATCAAGAGTTTAGATTATAACGTACCAATCTTTAATAAGACCAGTTCTATGCCAAATATGGTTTAACATATCCCCTTCATATACGGAGAACATACGCATATTCGAAAGGAAATGCCTCAGACAGTGCACGTCTTTATATAGATCTCAGAGTAGTAACTACAAAAAATTTATATCAAACAAAATTCTTTATGAAAAAGCTGAAATATCCAGACTCGATAATTTCATTATTCATATCATAAGAGATCACATTTTAAGTAGTATGTTTACCACCGAAAATAACTTAATCATGGCTCCCTACTATGTTTCCGAAGGGTACATTTAAAAACATTACTAAATGGACATGTTCCACCGGAAGCTTTTCCTTTCCATGATAGAAATGGTTTTATTCAAAATGAAGATGGCATTCCTATAATTTACCATATTTATAGACGAGCCAATATCAAAACAATAAATTGTAATGAACAAACGTCAGAAAATTGTAGATTTGACAGAAGTATTTATTCGGATGATAAAAATATTAAACATAATATAAACCTTAAAAAATATTGATGGCTCAACCAATAATTATCCTTTTTAATTTTAGCCCTTGACCTTAGTTTTTTATCCTAGCCAAAATAAAATTAAGTTTTTGTTAGCCTTTTTACTTACATTTAATCTTATGTATACATGCAGCCTTCTATTTATGTATAAGTTATAGAAAAAAAATATTACTATTAAATAAATATTATACTTGAGAACTCGCTAATATGGGACTTTGTTTATAAAATAAGTTATATTCATACTTTTAGTTTATTTGGAGTTTGTAATTATATCTTTCATATTAAATAAATAAACAATTTAAAAAAAAATCCGCTTTAGCGATCTGTTTGAGTAATAGCTAAAAATTATCCTTGCTGATTATCTTGGCACCCCTAGCCCAATCGAACAGGTAATTATGCAGTTCCAATTTGCAAAAATAAAATCATTTTTTACATCCCGTATAATTGCAGTACAGTATTTTTTTTTTGATCCCTTCGCTTGCTGTCCTAAAACAAAACTATTTTTGGATAGACCCTCTGAGCCCTCCGTAATAGGTAGAACTTTGTTATATATATGAGATTTTTCAGGATGTCTGTTTGTCTATGTATCTGTTCATCATATGCTTGTGGGCCCGCAACGCTACATTTCTGTTTGTCGGCACGTATATCTATGTATTCATGTATATGTTATGTAGACCTTGGTATATAAGCCTTTTTTCGTCATAGGTTGAAATATGTGAAAATTGGTGCATTTTAAGTTATGTCTTTACAAAAGCTGTAAATCTTTCGCAAAATTCATGGATTAGGGCATCGTAAAATTTTCTCACTTGTTATGTTTTTCTTTAAAAATATTTAAATGACCCTCCACCGCTCGATTGGAATGTGTTTAACTAAGTCTCTTTCGAGAAGAGTAGAGTATCCCAAAAGCTTACTGACTTGCAACTAATACTAGGCAAAGAAAGGTCTCTTTATATTTGTCTCACTAAGAGCAGGTTTACGTAGAGCAAATCTTGCCGAATACCCATCAGTATGCACAGTTCTTCGTGTTGTATGTGCATTAGGGTGGCCCTTAATAAAAAAAGTGTTCAAACTGTCGGTCTCACACCCTAGAAATATGCGAATAGCAAAAAACTGAGAAATACAAAGTTTTGGGCCAATCAAAAAACGTTTAGTCGTGGCGCAAAGCGATTGAATATTTCAAGTGTGTTTATTTGGGGAAAATATGACTTTTTTTCAGATTTTACGAAAATTTCGTTCTATAGTTTAATTATACCGACAAGGTATTATATAATTCGGGATCAGTATTAAATTATCCTTTTAAAAGGCTATAAAAATTCCAAATCGTATGAAACGTCGCCAAGAAATAGCAAATGCCCCAGACCACTTCTGTGACAAAAAAAAAACTAGGTCATGAAATTTGATGGCATTTTTTTCAACTTTGAGAAATTGATTAAAGCCATCATTTTTTTTTTTGGTCTCTATACTTATAAGTACTCAAATATAAAGTATTGATTTATTAGCACGTTGTTAACCTATTGCGCACTGAGACCGAAAATTGGAAATTTTTTGATAAAATTTTTAAAACTCCTTTTTCAAGTTTGAAAAAATTTTCTTAAAGAAAATTTAAAAAAATGAATGTATCACTTTAAGGTTTTATGAAATACATGTTGCAGATTAACTGTGCGAATTTTTAAATAAATCCCTCGGACAGAATTTTTTTGACAAGGATTTTATTTTCGCGGATTTCGAGAAAAATTGGATTTTTGTGAAATATTCTGCAAATGTACTCTTTCTAATTACTTTGTATCAAAAATTCATCACTTTTCTACTTTTAAATATCATATTTTATCTTAATAGCCTAGGGTTTCGGAAAAAAATAATATGACTCCATTAACCCTTTTGGAATTGGGGTCACATATGACCCCAAGCTAATAAAAGACAATTTATGCAAAAAAATAAAATATTTTGTAAGTGCTGTCCAATTTTTAGATGTGAAGCTTAAAATAAATTTACCAAATGTGTAGAAGTTTCGTCCCAAAAATTTGGGGTAAATCCGAAAACAGTAACCCATTATTTGCCAAGGCCAGCTTTGGATTTTAAGATATTTTAAAATAAAAATTACCGAAAACGAGTTTTTCCATTAAACTCGTTGATACCACTATTTAGAATTTAAGAAAAATAATTCGGTTTATTTTTAATTTATTTAACCCCTCAGTGCTCCTGAGATCAAAATTATCCATTGTGATATATCTCTGGTGTAATTATCTGCTTATTGCTCGCGAATATAAATTAAAACAACTTAAGTCATATATCTAAAAAATAGGACGTTTTTTGAAATGCACTTTGATTTAATTTTGTAATTTATTCCATTAAGAGTAGTATTAATTTAATGTTACCTTTTATATATATTATTATATTTGAAATTTACTTTTATTTAAAAAACTACTTAAAACTGGGAAATAAAATGGTAGAAGTTTCAAAACATGTAGGTGACATTGAAGATAATATAAAGCGACCGATTATAAAAAACCAAAAAATGTCAACCATTATAAGTAATGGCATCTTCACCGATTGACCTGAATTTTTTTTTTGGCGTTTTTTTTTATCAATATCCACCAAATTTGTTGGTGAGACACCAATAAATTCAACTATTACTTTATTACATAAAGTAATTTTATAACAAAATTGGTTAAAAGTGGCTTTAATTTATATTCGCGAGCAATAAGCAGATAATTGCACCAGAGATATATCACAATGGATAATTGTGATCTCAGGAGCATTGATGGGTTAAATAAATAAAAATTAACCGAATAATTTTTCTTAAATTCTAAATAGTGGTTCCATCAAGTTTAATAGAAAAGCTCGTTTACGGTAATTTTTATTTAAAAATATCTTAAAATCCAAAGCTAGCCTTGGAAAATAATGGTTTAGCGTTCTCGGATTTATTCCAAATTTTAGGAATAGAAGTTCTACACATTTGGTTATTATAGTTTAAGCATCGCATCTAAAAATTCAATAGCACTTACATAATAGTTGAATTTTTTGAATAAATCGTCCTTTATTAGATTTGGGTCATATGTGACCCCAATTCCAAAAGGGTTAATGGAGTCATATTATTTTTTTCCGAAACCATAGACTATTAAGATAAAATATAACATTTAAAAGTAGAAAAATATGAATTGTTGATACAAAGTATTTAGAAAGAGCACATTTACAGAATAT
Organism: Cordilura impudica; assembly: GCA_963682025.1. Taxonomy (NCBI): domain Eukaryota; kingdom Metazoa; phylum Arthropoda; class Insecta; order Diptera; family Scathophagidae; genus Cordilura; species Cordilura impudica. The sequence goes on along the minus strand of OY821518.1, from coordinate 61,727,404 downwards.
TTCACAAAAATCCAATTTTTCTCGAAATCCGCAAAAATAAAATCCTTGTAAAAAAAATTCTAACAGAGAGATTTACTTAAAAATTCAGACAGTTAATCTGCAACGTGTATTTAATAAAACCTTAAAGTGAAAGATTAATTTTTTTAAATTTTGTTTAAGAAAATTTTTTCAAACTTGAAAAAGGAGTTTTAAAAATTTTATCAAAAAATTTCCAATTTCGGTCTCAGTGCGCAATAGGTTAACAACGTGGTAATAAATTAATACTTTATATTTGAGTACCTATAAGTATAGAGACCAAAAAGGAATGATGGCTTTAATCAATTTCTCAAAGTTGAAAAAAATGCCAACAAATTTCATGACCTAGTTTTTTTTTGGCACAGAAGTGGTCTGGGGCATTTGCTATTTCTTGGCGAGGATTCATACGATTTTGAAATTTTATGGCCCTTTGAAAGGATAATTTAATACTGATGCTGAATTATATAACAGCTTGTCGGAAAAGTTAAACTGTAGAACGAAATTTTCGTAAAATCTGAAAAAAAAGTCATATTTTCCCCATATAAACACAATTGAAATTTTCAATCGCTTTGCGCCACGACTAAACGTTTTTTGATTGGCCCAAAACTTTGTATTTCTCAGTTTTTTTGCTATTTGCATATTTCTAGGGGCATGAGACCGACAGTTTGAACACTTTTTTTCCCTCCATATAACGAAGGGCCACCCTAATGTGCATGCTCTGCATTTCTGACATTTTTACGAATTCTCTGTGTACCCTATATGTGGTTATTTTATATCCAATACCTCTTAAGGTACAATGACTTTGTGATGATGTTTGTAACTTCCAAAAATATTTAACCTAAAGCCATTTTTTATTATACCGATCGAGTCAGTATCACTTTCTGAGTCGATTTAACTATGTCCACCAGTCCGTCCGTCCGCCCGTCTGTCTGTATGTCTGTGCGTGTGTCCATGTAAACTTTGTAATCAAATTAAATGTCACAAATGTGAATATATTTTGATGATATTGGGTATATAAGCATCTAGCTGCAAACGCTGTTGAAACTGGTACAAATCGGTGCATGTTCCGACCTAGTCCCCATATAAATGACCCCTTTGAGATCGACTTAAATTCCAATTTATCATATAAATCTCGTTGAAATTGGCTTTCTATGTGTTAAATACATCCATTTATCAGCAGTTTAAAAATTAACCTTATAGGATAATTCTTAGTCATAGCCCCATATGAACCTGGTTCCCGATCTTAAATATATCAAAAACAAAAATGTAGCACAAATTTTTCTCAAATTTGTTTTGTATCTGTTTTTGCCAAAAAGAAGAGACTGCACCAAATATGGTCAGGATCGGTATATTTTTCAATCTAGTCCCCATATAGATATTGGATCCTATATGAAATTTTTCAAATCTGCACGCAAAAAATTAAAAAAAAATGCCCCTCAGATTTGGTATCTACTTATTTTTTTATACAAATTTAGCTGGACCTAAGACCAACTCTCGAAGCGCTTCGAATAGTATCGAGTAGTCGGTCTAGAAAGTTTATAATTTTCATAACTATTATTTCTTTTAATTTGTGTAAAAGTAACCAAAATATCTGAAACTCAATATTCATGCCATGTATAAAAACGGCAAGATTATGTTCTATATTTTCAAAGGAGGAGCTTATTATGACGAAACTATTTTGGGCTGCCATTTATTAAACAGGATTTAATGTTACGAATAATACATTACTGCAGCAGCTCTTTGGATTAAATGAATGAGCTAAATAAATGTGGTCATTATCAGACTAATTTTCATGTAAACATCTCATTCTATATGAATTTAAACTAATCTTATGTTTAGTTTATGACCATAAGGCTGGAGCGACATAGCATCAGCTGTCAACTAAATCTGAGTGTAGTCTGCCAAAGTTGAAGGCTGGGACCGCAAAGTAACCTCGAAATTTTATACAAAATCGCATGTTTGTTTCAATAACTTATCTACCACTTGAAGAATGGTATCTCAATTCTACTGAAGAGCATGAAAAAAATTGTGAAATTTTCTTTCACATTATTATAACGAAAACCACAACATTTTCAAAATGCCTACACATACAAATCAAACTGAATAATATTAATGCTTCAAGGATAAGCCTTAAAATACACAACATCATTTTCAACTAATACATAGAAACACAGCAACTCTGAAAGGCCTAAGAACTTAATTTTACCAATCAAAAGAAATCGATATTTTTATTTTCAGCGATGCCTGCCACCACACATAAAATTGAGTTTGTTTGCTTGATGTTGTTTTCTTATATCCTATACCATTATGCCGTGAGGGTGTAATGAGTTTATGCTGATGTTTGTAACTACCAATCAATTTCTGAGTCGACTTAGCGATGTCCGTCTGTCCGTCTGTGTGTCTCCCTATCTGTCCATATGTTTGTCCGTCTTCGTATGTTAATCTTGTAATAAAACCCGAGAACGCAAGTATATATTCATTTTGATGAAATTTGATATAAAAATAATCTATATTAAATAGGAGAACGATTGAAACTCTCGAAAGATCCCGACTGGTTTTTGTGTGGTTGTTAGACACATATATAAGTAGTACAAAAGCAAACCCTGTATGACAATTTTAAGTCATATTTCCCATATAAAGCCATTTCCCGAAATTCACTTAAATAGATCAATAAAAAGAAAATATTGCATTGGACTTCATCAAATTTGCTTTGTGTATAATTTTTGGATAAACTAATTGATATTAATAAGTAAGATAGTGGTGTCTCTATTTTTTGACCTGGTATAGGGTATTGTATGGTCGGTCTAAAGCGACTATGATTTTCCAACTTGTTATTTTTATGTATTTGTACCCCCGTCCGTATAGTTTAACGCTAACATCATTTGTAATATATGTCATTGTTGTTGTTGTTTGGTTAGACAGTGCTGGTGATGCAAATACCATCATTATGCTCGAAATTAGACTATGACGATTAAAGTTGAAATTTGCTGATAATCGATATTTAAAAAAAAATTTATCAATGGTTCAACATTTATGAGCCACAGAATAAAATTTTAATTACATACATTGTTAAATTAAATTAATAAGGGTAGTCTGGATGCTATCTAAATTGTCACCGCTGTATGTTATATGTTATTTTTGTTTGGTTTGTTTTTTCGACAACATTCAATTGAAAGTGGTAGTAGATTTTGTTGTTGATGAGGACTATGACGAAGATTTTGACGAATACAATAATACTAACAAAACGACAACAACAACAACGACAATAGCGACTTTAATCAAATTGCTACTGATTGTTAAATGAGAAGGCAAAACGATAATATCATTCAGCTGGATGGGGGTGGGAATCAAACAACTAAAACAGTGAGAAAATACAAAACGGAATATATGTGCGACACCAAATAAAACAGGGCAAGCCAGGAATTAGTTATGCAGCATATTTGTTAGGACTTTGTTATAAGGTGGGTTAAACATAACAAACAGCAACAACAAAAGCAATAGACAGAAAAATCAAAAGTTTTTATTTTTTTTTTGCATGGTTGGAAATTAATGAAAGTGAAAATGAGTTATAAAAATGTAAAGTTAGCAAAAAAAAAAAAATCGATTATTATTTTGAAAAATATTATTACTAAACATTAATGTCCAACTAAAAAAATATTTACTTTAGATTTTAAATCATTTAATCATTTTATATAAAGAACTTAATAAAATCAACTCATAATTTTTTTAACTTTTATATTCATATATAATGTTCATAATATAATCTTACATTATTAATATTATTTCGTAAACGTATTAAAATTTTATATTGCTTTTATGGCATACATGCGTTCAAATAAATGCACAATATTCTTTCTAAATGTTGGTTATATTTAACCACAAATTTTCATATAGATACCGTTTGAGAGTAAAGTGGTAAATAAAAATCTTTATTTTTTAGTTTTTTCTGTTGGTCATGCGTTTTGCCTTTTTAATTTTTTCGAAGAGCACTAAGAGCATATCGTTAGTGTATAACAATTCAAAAAGTGTTATAATATAGAATTTGAACATAACTGAATAATGTTTTTGTAACTTTGGTAATAGTAGTAGAACAGCAATAAAACAGTCATGTTCAAATGCACATGTAATATATGCCAATAATCATGATTAATTTAAGTGTGAGCTATAATTGTTGCAACAAAATGGATTTCGCAGTTAGAAAGGGGTACAAAAGCGTTAGCAGAATTTGTAGTGCTGACAAACTACAAAAATTTATTAGCCCCTAGTTCTAAGTGCAAAAAGATTTAATGTGCAAATTTTAAATAATTTCAAAAATGCATTAAAACCTTTGCTATTCAACATTTTAAGAAGTTTAAGAAGTCTGGCGATGGTAATGAAGAAAATACTTACTTTCGACCGCTTTCTACTGTCTACAAAATTCTTCTCTTTGTCGGAAATTTTCACGCGTTTGTTTAGATTTGGTATTAATAGATTTGTAGAACATTTTATTATATTATTTATAAAAATAGGTTCTAAAAGTTAAGTTTAATTAGACAGCCTAAAAACAGTTTAAACAGTTTAATTGAGTCAGGAAAATTAAAGAAAAGTCCTTGCTTACTTTCAAGAGAATTTCTTTAAAATTATAAATGAAAAAATTCGAAATACAATGAAACCAAAATTTGCAGTATTCTATGAAGACTATATCCACATTCATGTAATTCAATGAATTGCAATTTTTAAAGAAAGAAAGAAAATTATATTTGAAACAAGCGCCTCAACACTTTCATCGTGACATTAAAACATATCAATAGTTATGTCAGCATGTTGTAATTCGTTTTCAGGATACGAATATTTTTATAATTTGGCTATAATAAAATATATAAAAATGGAGCTTTGCATGTTTGTTTGTTAGTTTGTGCGTTTGTTTGTAGTATATAGGAAATTACACCACTGGACCGATCGTCTTGAAGTTTCTACAGTAGGTAACTCTCTATCCGGAAAGCAAAATAAGCTATATTTGTTTTTGGATTTTTCGAGCGGGCACCTCCAATATAAAAAGAATATTTAATCTAATTTTAACATATAATATCTGGAGTTCTTTGACAGCAACAGTTCTGAGGCTACGTACATGCATATATCAAATTAATTTGAAGAGTCGCGGAAAAATGGGTGGGATCGGACCAATGGGCTTGGTATCCCCACACATATTTAATGCCATATAACTGGAGTACTATAATTGAAAAAGCCTTAGCCTTTGTTCATAAGTTATTAATCCGAGTAATTGCCCAAAAAAATAAGCGGGATCTGACCAATGGGCGTGGTACCTCCTGTAGAGAAAAATATGAAGTACTATGAAAATGACATTCTTAAAACTTTTGACAAATACATTAGTTATCAACTAGCAAATTCCAGCGCTCGAAATTCGAGTGGAATTTCTAGGCAGCTTTTTTTCAACTTAGCAAAAACACATTATTGTGAATGAAGATAACGAACTCATTAACATACACCTTAACAAATTTAATAAAACACACATGTCATATGTGTAATTTTATGTATGTATTAGTAGCAAGTTTAAATGCAATTTACTCAATATAAAGGAAAAATTTAAAAATCTGTAAATCTGCAAAACGGCAAAAAAGTAATACCTTTCAAATAATATACGTTTGGCCAAAATCGGGATAAAATGATAGAACAAAACATCGGTCACAAGAAATCGCCTAGCCTATTAATATTATAGATGTGAGTAGTCGTGGAAACTATGGATGGAACCGCCAAAATCAAAAATCGCCAAAACCGAAAATCACGATTAATAAAAATCGCCAAAATCAAAAATCGCCAATTCAAAAATCGCAAAAAACAATAAATCAAAAATCATAAAATACACAAAAAATCGTTAAAGTCAAAAATCGCCAAAAACAAAAATTTTCAGAACCAAAATTAGCGAATAACAAAAATCGCTAAAAACGAAAATCGGCAAAACAAAAATTTCCAGAGCCGAAATTAGCGAATAACAAAAGTTGTAAAAACATAAATCGCCACATTCGAAAATTGACAAAACCGAAAATCGCACAACTCAAATATCGCAAAAAATCAAAAATTGCAAAATATAAAATTCGCTATATCTGAAAATCGCCCAAATCGAAAGTCGTCAAAATCATAAATCGCCAAATTCATAAGCCAGAAAAAACAAAAATCGCCAAATCAAAAATAGCAAAACAAAACAAAAATTTCCGAGTCAAAAATCCGAATCAAAATTAAAAATCGGCTGAATAAAATCGCAAAACTGAAAAGCGAAACTGAATCAGAAATCGCCAAAAACAAAATCAAAAAACATTAAAATCGCCGAAGTCAAAAATCGCCAAAATCTAAAATCGCAAAAACAAAAATCGAGAAACAGTTTTCTACAAAATGTATTCCCAAATTTTGTATCTCGTTACAATGGTTGTAGCGAAGTGCATCGGGATACAGCTAGTTTATAAAAGCATACCCAAATTAAGTAGTAAGTACTAAAGGCTCTTGGGTCTTTTTTATTTACTTTCATCCAGGTCTTTAGGAAAGATGTAGCGTTTTCTCATTTCTTGAAAGATGTATAAAAAACGACTTACAATATGAAAACTTATGACCTATTTGTGGAGTAGTATATTCCAAGCAGGGAGTTCCTTGAAGTAAATACTACGACATCGGAAGAAACAACAGCACTAAATAAACTGTTTGTTGAAGTTTGCGAATCAAACGACCTCATTGTTTTTTTACAGGCGATATCAATTTTCAACATCTATTGTAAGAGGAAAAGTTATAATTCTATGTAGATTCTTTAGCATTTAAATTATTAATTATTAATAATTATTAATAATTTAATTTTATTAATTATTAATAATTTAAAATTATTAATTTGGCTTTTCAGGAACATTTCTTTTCCATATTTTTGTAACTCTTAGAGCGGAATATGCATTCCTATATCCGAACAGATTTTTGAGATATTTTCAGATTTTATGGAGATGTCTACTTGGTCGCTACATATAATGTGATGAATCAGTGTTGTTCACAAAATACCTAATGAAAATTATCTGCTGGAAGAGCTGTTAATTCTTTGATGCCTAAAATATGTACCTCAAGTATTCGATAAAATGGCAATATTTGGACTTCAACTTATATTCTTCGAAAAAATACCTTCCATTTGAACCTAAATCGTCTCATGTGACATTAGTATAATTATTTAAAAAATAAAAATAAAATAAAGTTGATCGATTTCAGCGACCCCGTAGCCGAAAAATCTAAAAAAAATTTCAAAAATATGAACTCATATTCCGCTAGGAATTGCAAGAAGTAATAATCGTTTTGGGTGAAACGCCCTAAACGTCAAAAATTTATAGCAATATTTGAAACAAAAGTATCCAAGAGGTTTTCTTAAAATAAATTGATTTAAAATTTTAACAATAAATTCGTTTTTTCATGGTGTAAAATTTTAGCCATTATTATAAAACTTGACATAAACCTTAAAATAAAAAAAATTTGAAGTTGCAACTTTGAATTATATATGAACTGGTATTGTTGGAGATGTTGTGGATACTCTCTAGAAGATTTATATGAACATCATTTGTTATTGTATCGCAATAACATGGCTTTACGCACCATGATTCCTCAAATGTTACCCATAGGATAATGTTCGGAAGAACAGGCTCTTCATTGCAGTTAAGATAAATTGTGTGAACGTAGCCACATGCGAGTCTAGTTACTGGTATAAGTAGCGGCATTATCTTGCTGGAAAATCATGTTGCTTTTAACGATTTGTTCCAAAAACTTTTTAAGATTTATCTGTCGAATTCATTTTGGTACTCGGAAAAATCAACTCTCGCATACTAGTGACACATAATACATCCCAAACCATCAGAATACATACTGTCAAAATTTATTTCAGAAATATATAGTTGTTCCTTACATAAAATTTTCCGTCTAAGAAAAACTTTTTCTTGTCGGAATAAGTTAACTTGAAAATTTTTTTTTTCAAAATATTGTTGACTAACGATTGACGTAATTCACTCATCTTTTTCCAGTCATTTTTGCAAACACCAAACATGGTTTTTTGTGCCGAGTCAGTAATCGTTGCGCATTATTCATTTTTAACTGCGTACTACTGAAGACTGCGAATATCATATTTAGAGCACATTCGTGATTTTTCGTTGTGTGGCTGGCGCTTATGAGATTCTTACATTTACTTCATACTAAAAGTTTAGATTTTCTTGCTGATTTTTTTTTTGCTTTTTTAGTAATTAGAAAGGGACTTTAAAAAATTTCGGAGTACCATATCAGAACTTAAATTTATCATGCTTTCCCGATGGCATAAACAGATTTTTTTCTCATTTTTGTGTAAACGTAAGAAATCGCTAGAAATCATGCGGCTGTATACTTATTTGAATTTTTTACCATTATCGCTTCATTTGTCAATTTAAAGTTGTCCATTCGTTTGTATATCCACAAGCTATGGGTCTCAAATAACAATATATTAATAAACTTATTTACATGTCTTTGATATGAAGAAAAAAAATTTGAACCTTTTTTTGGTTTGTTATTTTATAGTACTATCTGTATATAGTGCTTTCAAATATTTACTGTTTATGATGGTAGCTGTCAAAAATCTTGCCCTAAGGTATAAGGAATTAAAAAGGAATACATGTCATGATAGAAAATAAAAATAATTTTTGCCAAATTGCACCCGAGGTTTTGAATGAAACTTACTTTGAAAAGATCTAGAAAACTATTACTTCAAATTCATAATTGTTGTTGAAAAATCTTTCTACACTTTTTTTGAACAACCACTATGATATTACATTCGATATGAAATAACAAAATTTAAAAATGTATTTAGATTATATGAGATTAAACCTCTTTTTTACATTTTATTTTACGGACATGATGGTTTTTATCAGCCACAAGATGATCGGCATATTAATTGAAGATACATCATATTATATATAGAAGTCAAATTTGATGTACCCAAGAACAAAAAGTGTAATATTAAAGTTATGATCCTTATATTGAACAGCCTTATATGTTTGACAACTTTTACTCAAATTCGGGTTTTACATAATATTTGATCACATAAGTATGTGCCCCAAATAAACAGGACATTGATTATGCCTTTTTCAACCGGGCCCACATATAATAATCATATCGGATATGAATTTTAATATATATACTGGCTAAAATTACATGATAATATCAATCAAATTTTGTGTCTTTGCTTATTACTTTATGTTAATTAATCATGTCACCCACTATTTATAATTAATGCCCTTCTCTGAAACTCGTGGTATAGAGCTTCGCATTATCGGATTAAAACGGCTATAAGTTTTTACTGTTTTTTTGTGAATATGACTATGCGATAATTTAGATAAAAGAGGCTAATTTAAATATTTTAATTATAATTTGGTTTATCCTTGATAATCAGTATGAAAGCCTTTTTTAAGTAAAAATTCAGACATTATGGGCTTAATGATACCAACAACTTTCTGCATGAAAGGCTTGCAAAATATTCATTTAAAGAGGAGCCAAAATATTTTGGAGGTGTAGAAAAAAATCAGAAGAGAAACTAGTTCAGAGTTTTTTTTATTAGAAAAAGGTTTGAATTTTCAATTTGAATGTCATTATCTTCATTGCATTAAGAATTAAATAGCCAGTATACTAAAGCAATATTTAGACATAAATCCTTTAATTTGATTAAACTAAAGCTGAATTTCGACATTATGAAAGAAATTTAATATTAGCAATATAACGTTTGCTAACTTTTACCAAACGTAATCTTATATATATGTAGAAATGGAGTTTTGTTTGTTTGTACATTTGTTTGTTAGTTTGAGTGTTTGTGGTTTATAGGAGAGTACACCACTGGACCCATCATCTTGAAATTTTTACAGTAGATAACTACCTATCCGGAAGGAACAATAGGCTATATATACATTTTTTAAAATTTTTCAAGTTGGCGTAGCATCTCCCATACGAAGTGAGTTTTTGGCATCTAAATTTAACATATAATATCTGTAGAAATACGAGAGCAAGAGTGCTCAAACTATATATATGTACAATAGGGTTATAACTTTTTTTGGACGTCATTCTCCCGAGGGCCTATCTTATGGCGAATGTTGTATTGATGGTAAAAAAAAAGCAATTTCTGTTCAATTTGGCAAAAAAACCTTACGCACCGACGATTTCTAAAATGCCTTTAATAAAATTTTTGAATTATCTTTTAAATAACAAATTTTTTAAAATATGGTTAATACATAAACAATGTGTAAACAAATAATAACAATAAAATATTATAACTAGGTATTGAAAAATTAAATTAGTTCAGCGATGTTTTACAAAGGGGATATATATCTTGTACTATTTTTATTCCACGTTCCGCACATATATTACTGCGTTGTTGGTTTGGAATTGTAGATGGTGTAGGTACCCAATGCGTGAGGAAACATTCGCGAGCTTTCGTAAAATTTATTAATGATTTCTTTAACTGTTAAAAATCATTTTCACGGAAACAGTGGTCCGAAACCCAGATTTGAAACCATGCATCAGCAATGAAATCACATATAGGTTGTAAGAGTTTTTGGTAACTGGGAACAGGAATAAATGCTAAAATAGCAAATATTTCTCTCGAATTTCACCTTGCATTACTAACCGATGGTAACGTTTTAAATTTTATAAATGGGAATATTCGGTTGATTTAAAATATTTATATGCAAAGCAAAGTTCATACAAAAACTGCATGTCAATTCTCCACGTAATTTTCGCTAATTCAAGCACAACTTTATTTTGTTTATAAGACGCCTTTAGATTTTCGTAATTTTTTAATAAATCTGAAATGAACGGGCACGCAATGTTTGGAGATGAAGTTTTTCCATCCAGTAACTCATCCATTACGTGCCTTAATACCAAATCAAGGACATGGTGCTGGCTCCCGATGTATTGTGGTGGAGTCAATGCCATATGTATAAAATGGTTTTGAAGCAAAGTTACGACGCCATTTTTTACGCCAGTATTTACACTTGTAGTGTCACATATTATCATTCTGATAGACGCCCATAAATTAAATTTATTTAAAGTGTCCCTGATGCCGTTGTATATTGTAAGTGAATTCCCATTAGCAAGCACTAGAACTACTAACTTTATCTCTGTCTGTTAATTTTTAATTATTACTACTTGAATTTCTTTTTTTTTTCAATTTTCTTGCCATCAAAATGCAAACACCACTCTTTATCTTTTAATGTTTGTATATAAAACTGTTCTCTTTGTTCAGATGATTTTATTACAGCCTTATAAATTGCAGCCTGTGATGGCGTAGGTACAGCTATTCCAGACTTAGCCAAATTGTTGATGCTTTGTTTGTACTAACTTTTACATCAGTAACTAAGTTTACAGTTGGTTTTATTGACAGTTTAGTTGGTCTATGTCTTAGTGTTGGCGTATAACTATCGTCAGTTTCATCATCAGCATCTTGATCACTATCAAATATTGACAAAGAATTTGAATCAGAGGATATATCTTCAATAATTTCTAATTCAAATTTTAAATCAATTGCTTTGGTAGTAATATTAAATTGCTTTTCAAATGTAATACTTTTAGGACGTTTTAACATCTTCTTATAATATTTAACTAAGACTTCAATTTTATGTTTTTCTCCATCATGACGAATTGTTTTCAGTTTAAGTTTCTGGCATAGATTTAAAAGCTCATCAGCTATAATTACATACCTTTTGTTTTTACGCTTTTCAAAACTGACCAACTCATTAAATCTTCCTATAACAGCTTCTTCCTTCGGAATTCTGTTTAAGTCGTGTAGTGGTATATCAACGACAGGTATATCTCTACAGTTTTTAACAACGTCATGAAATTTAGTTAAGTTTTTGCTTAAAATTTTGCCATTTTTTCAAGACTTATTTTGCTTTTCTTATAATTCATTTTGACCAAACCGATTTTATTTTATTTTATTTATTTTTTTGCAACCAATATAGGAAAATGGCAAGAATTGTACTGAATTTCGATTAAAATATTATAATATTTCAATAAACAAAAATACCCGTTTGTACCGTAGTGTTAATAAAAACTTCAATGTGTTTGGTACGTAAACTTTTTTAACGATCGCGAAAAAAATAAAAACGCAGTTCTTAATATTTTTCCATGCACTACACGATTTTGCCTCGGGAGATTTGATATTTGAAAAAAATGCAAAAAGTTATAACCATAATGTACATATTAAACTAATCTGAAGAGTCGCGAAGAAATGGGCGGGATCGGAGCAATGGGCGTGTCACCCTATACAAAGTAAATATCTTAGAAAATATAACTGGAGTACTTTAATAGAAAAAGCTTTGGGACTTTGTCTGAGTTCATAAGTTACTAATCTGAGTAGTAGCCCAAAAAATGGGCGGGATCGGATCAATGGGCGTGGCACCTACTATACAAAAAATATAAAGTGCTGAGACCAGTGCAGTCTTGAAACTTTTGACAAGTATATTAATTTCCAATATAAGTAGTCGTGGAAAATATGGGCGGATTCGCCAAAATCAAAAATCTCCTAAATCAAAAAAGAAAATTGCGAATAATAAAAACCGCCATAATCAAAAATTGCAAAACAAAAAATCTACATAATCTAAAATAATAAAAAAAACAAAAATCGTCATTGTCAAAAATCGCAAAAGCCGATATCGCGAATAACAAAAATCTCAATAAACAAAAATTTCCAGAAACGAAAATCGTGAATAAAAAAAATTGCAAAACCAAAAATCGCCAAAATCAAAATTCGGCAAAAGCGAAAATCGGGAATAACAAAAATTGCCAACTCAAAAAACGCCAATGCCAATAATCTCCAAAACCGATATTCGCGAATAATGAAAATCGCTTAAATCAAAAATCGTAAAAACCGAAAATCGCGAATAACAAAAATCGCCAAAATCCAAAAACGCCAAAATTTAAAATTCGCAGAAAACTAAAATCGCCCAAATAAAAAATCGCAAAAAACAATAATCGCCAATTTCAAAAATCGCCGAAATAAAAAATCGTCAACATCTAAAATCGTTAAAAGAAAAATTGAAAAAATCAAAATGCGCCACAATTAAATAAAATAGTTTTCTACAAAATGTATTCCCAGTTCTTTATTTCGTTACGATGGGTGTAGTGTAGTGCATCGGGTTAGAACTATTACTTAATATAGAAACGCATGGGGTCCCATAATCAATTATCAATATTGCTCCGTATTATTTAATTTGCATATTAAATTTTATACCTTACTTAGAAACTAACTGGTAATTACTCCATACTCTATACCACTATTTGGTGAGTGTATAATGAAATTGTGCCGATGTTTTTAAAACAAAAATATTTGACCTATATCCCCAAATTTTATGAATGTTATTGAAATTAGTGGAAATCAGTGCATGTTTGGACCTAGCACCCATACAGATAACCCGACAGACCGACTATAATTTTCGCAAGATCCAGACCATCGTATCCATAATATTAATAGGTATGGCAATTTTCTCCCGATTTTGACCAAACCTATCTTATTTAAAATTAAGCTATCCGCCAGATTTACAGATTTGTAAATTTTTAGGTTTTTTGGAGTAGAATGCATTCAAAATTGCTACTAGCACATATATAAAATTATACAATTCTACGTGTGTGTTTGTTTAATTTGTTAATGTGTTTGTGAGTTTGTTTTCTACATTCACAATAATAATTGTGTTGAATTATGAAATAATTTTGGACATAACCGATATTTAACAAGTAAGAAAATTATAGTCGGTCCAGACTGACTATACGATACCCTATACCATGCAATATAGAAAATAAGCATAAATCAAATTTGAGTGGGGGTTTTATTAATTTTTTTGGCTGCAGATATGAAAAAGTTCATATCGGATGATATATCTATATGGGGACTAGGCCCAAAAATGGATTTATTTATGGACGTATTTTGCAAAAATGCATAAAACAAAATTTTAGAAGAATCAAAGCAATATTTTTGTTTTTTGATAGATTTAGGTGAAGATCGGGAAGCAGCCCAAATTGACTAAGATTTATATGATAAATTGGATCTTATGGCAATTTATGTTGATTTCATAGGGGTCATTTGTATGGGGAATAGGTCTAAACATAGACCGATTCTCACCGATTTCAATAGCGTACATCCTATGGCCGATAAAAGCTTATATACCCACTTTCATCAAAATATATTCGTATTTGAGACCTGCAGTTTGATTGCAAGCTTTACATGGACACACAGATGGACGGACGGACGGACATCGTTAAATTGAATCAGATAGTGATTTTGTTTCGATCGGTATAATAAAAGATGGGCCTAGGTCAAATATTTTTGGTAGTTACAAACAGCAGCACAAAGTCATTATACCCAAACCACATAGTGGTGTAGGGTATAAATAGTGTTGAATTGTGAATTTGTTAAAATTGTTTAGCATACCTTTAGGGTTTTTATTAAATGAAAAATAAAATTTCATAATATTTGCACTCGAATTTCGAGGGCTGGGATCCACTAGTATTGGTTTATATGTCTGTTATGCCCACTAATCAGAAGTCCAAAAATAAACCACATAAGTTTGATTCCATGTCAAACCATCATGAAAAAGTGCCTTTTTCGGAATCACCCTCTCCGATTTGAATGAAATTTTCCACAAATGTTGTATATTACTAGACTTGAAAAAACCCAAACTTATGGACCCCAACGATTTTCGGTTTCCGAGTTATGACGTCATGAATATTAGAAAAAACTCAAAAATGTCACTAAAGTGTGTTTATAAAAATGTCTATAACTTTTAAACTGTAAAAGCTAAAATATTTTTGTTTACAGTTTTTTAAAGGTAAGAATATGCTCTTTAAAATGATATGCATATGCATTTTTTTCATGGAAATTTCCACCGAAATTTTTTCGGATCTAAAATTCAGAAGGCCAAATCGGGAAAAACTGTATTTTTTAAAATTCTTAAAAAAATATATGTTAATATCTAAACCCTTGTTAACACATATATTTTAAATTTTTTGAGTTTTTTATATTCAAACTGAAATAAAATTTTATAACGAAATTGTACTTGCTCAAAATTAAAAACTCTGCGAGTGGACCAAAAGTATTTGTTCCTTAATAAACTTTTGAATCCTATTTAAAAAAAAAAATTGAAAAACCTTTTAATTAAATCACTGGTATGGATTGAAGATGAGCTCCAAAAAAATTAACCAAATATTTTTATGTTAAGCTTATTAATATACGTCATTTAAGTGCTATTACATTTTTTTATCCCATCTTTTACAAGCGCAAATCGTATATAGGGCCACGTTTTAGCTCATAACTCAAAAACTAATCATGGCTCCAATCTGAAATTTTGAATATATGTTAACATGGGTTTAGATATTAACACATATTTTTTTAAGAATTTTAAAAAATACAGTTTTTCCCGATTTGGCCTTCTGAATTTTAGATCCGAAAAAATTTCGGTGGAAATTTCCATGAAAAAAATGCATATGCATATCATTTTAAAGAGCATATTCTTACCTTTAAAAAACTGTAAACAAAAGTATTTTAGCTTTTACAGTTTAAAAGTTATAGACATTTTTATAAACACACTTTAGTGACATTTTTGAGTTTTTTCTAATATTCATGACGTCATAACTCGGAAACCGAAAGTCGTTGGGGTCCATAAGTTTGGGTTTTTTCAAGTATAGTAATATACAACATTTGTGGAAAATTTCATTCAAAACGGAGAGGGTGCAGCCGAATCGTATGATGGTTTGACATGTTTTCTCCCATAAGTCTTTTTAGTGATAGGTCCATTATAAAGCTGATCTTAACTCATTGACCTAGTCCCCATACAAAAATAATACCAGATATGAACTTTTTCACTTCTGCAAATCACGAAGAGTACAACAATTTGGTTTACGCTTATTTTCTATATAAAGTTATTGCCTCAGTGAAGTAGGATCCAAGAAAGAATATAATTTTTTTTACTCTTTTTTTATTATGAAGAGTATTGAAATTAGTACTTCTTTTTTTCTAGCATTGATTCCATAAATTAAATTATTTTTTAACATTGGATAATACAGATTACATTAAGTAAAATAAGAATTTTAATAACTATAAGAGTTTAAGTAACTATATAAAAAAAAAGAAGATTAATATAAAAAATAATTATGAAAAATTTTAAACCAATCATTACTTTTTTTTGGAAAAGTCTCCGAGAGCTTTATACTGCGATTTAAGAAATGATACAAATATTCACTTTCTTGTGATGAGTTAGTCTAAAATTTATATCAGGATAATGTTTTAAAGTTAAGAAGGGACTAGAAAAGAAAAACAAATACTGTGTTTACGACTAAAATTGAGCACTACATCCTTCGAAATGTAAACTTGAATCTATAATACAACACCTAGGAACACTATTCTGAGAATTTAAGACAAAGAGAGTAAATAACCCTATTTTTTCTTAAATCAAAATATTCTCTTATACCAAATACTCCCACAATTTTAACACTTTGCTGAATAATAACCATGCGATGTTTTTGGTGAATTTTAGGCCAAACGCAAATAGAGCGTAGAGAAAACACCCAATTGGGTGTGTTAGATATAAAAACAATACTACAACACAACAACCTTGAAATGTGCACAAAGGAGTTAGATTTAAATAAACAGAACAAAAAGGGAGACGTAGAGAGAGAGAAAGAGAGCAAATGAATACTAGAGAGTTTTAGCACAAAGAAGCAGTGAAAAGCAACACCAATTCTTAACAATTGTGAATGATTTTATGCTGCTAATGAGAGCACATTGATGATAACCCGGAAAATTCAAAAGTATAACAGTTTATTTTCTCTCCAGCTCCAGCTCTCTTTTAAATAAATCATGTGTTTTTACTGTTAACAACATGGTTTTTAGTACAATTTTCTTTATTTAGATGTTTTAAGTGTTTTTTGGGTTATATTGAGAATTTGATATAAAAAAAAAATCAGTTGTTTGTGCGGCATGATTTGAAATCTAGTCTATTAGCGTCTTTCGTATACAACACCACGATGTTGTGTCGTGTTCTGCAAAAGTGAAGAAAATTTATAGAAAAATTTAAAAAAATGTTAAAAAGGAAAAAAAGTAACTTGAATATAGAAAAAAGAAGAATAAATTAAAAAATTTATTAGCAAAAATTATTCTTAAAATCGTGAATAGTGAAAAAAAAATATTGTTAACTAAATAAGACATTCTTTATTAAAAAAATAAATGTAATATTATAACAAAAAAAAAAAATAAATATATATATATATTTTTGCTATTCTGGGTGGTATTTTTATTCAATGCTATTGAAATTTTAACTTATCATATGTCATTTCAAGAAAATAAAAACATTTAGCACACACATTTGCCACTTATTACCACCACCACTTGTGTTGAAGCACAGGTCATGTTGTTTATATTTTGCTGCTGCTGGAGCTGGTACAAGTATGAGGGATGCTTGACAAATCATTTTAACAGTTTCCTCATATTGTGGTTGAATTTTTGTTTGTTTGTTTTATGCGTTCGCAAGTGTTTTCCTTGAGTGATTGTTATTGCTGCACTAGTGGTTTTAAAATATTATTTATTGTAAATGCATTCGAATTGTGTTGACAGTCATATTCAAATTCTGATGGATTTTGAATGACATGGTGTCTGCTGGTTGCATGAAAATGGAATTAAATGTGTGTTAAAAAAAAAATACAAAGAAAGTGTAAAAAATAAAATATACTGCTAAAATTAAATAACATACAGTGAGAAAAATTTATTCAAAATTAATTGAGAAAAATATATATATTTATATTACATTTGTGATATATCATATTCTAAAAATTACTTGTTAAAATCTAATATGAATTGGACTAAACGGTGTTTATTGGAAAGTTAATAAAAAACAAATTAATCAATTATCATTGAAGCAAGAGTAATAAATAATATAGAAAATAAGTTTAAAAAAAAAAACAAAATAAGTAAAAAACATATAAAAAACTAAAACACAAATAATTAATTTTTATAAGGAAGAAGACAACCATATTAAATATTTCATATAGGATTGCATTAAAAAATGTATACATAATAACAAAACCAAACACAAATTGTTTGACTTAAAATTGCCTGTCATTTAAAAAAAATTTAAATCTAAAATACTGTAATGTTTAATTAAAAGTATTTATCAAAACCACAAAAGCTAAAAAAATATGCCATCATTTGAATAACATTTATATGTTCAATGCACTCAACCACCGCAATACTTGTGTAAAAAATATTTATATATAAATATATATATATATATATGTATATGAGAAAAAAATGCAAAACTAAACCCATAAGCTCTTTGCAACTACCTTTTTTTGAAATGGATTAAAAACAATGTCAGGTTTTTTGTAGCAAGGGCTAACAGAGCGTTTGAAAAGGTAAATATGTCATTTATACTTTTTTTATTTAAATATTGTGACATATAACTAAATAGTTTTTTTGTCTTTTGTTCAAAACGATTTAATATGATTTTAATTACTGTTGAATACATTTATACCGGGCCTATTTAAAAACAGAAATTTTTTTAAATATTTATGAACGATAGTGCATTTAAATCTATTTCCCCATACCTGAATAGGGATAATTTGATATGTCCGCACTCTATTAAAATATTCAAATATTTAATATTAGATGAGTTTCCACAAATTTTAAAAGCATTTAAAATTTTACATAGTAGCTTTAGAATTTCATGGCTATATTTCATGGTGTTCATGGCGCATATGTAAATACATATTTCTGTCAATTAATTAAGAAATATTTCAATTGGATGATGTTTCAGATAGATGCATATTTTTATTGCTAGTTTTAAGCAAGGCATGGCCGTCCGCTAGCCAATAATTCATACCATCAGGATGCGATATACATCTGAAAAGAGAGATCAAAAGGATTATAACTTTATTCTTGTTTTTATTTATTATAACGCATTACGCTTATGACATTTAAATTTTTATTTCGTAATTTAATGTCTTCCAAAAAGACACAAAGTTCTAAAGGATACATTTTTAACAATTATTAAAATAATGTAGCAAAATAATATATTTTTAGTATTTTAAAATATAAATTTTTAAACTATCAACAATAGTACAAGAGTCTGTATGGGGGGTAAGAAATTCCCAATCAGTGTGAAAGTTCTCTACCAGTATAATAAAACCTCCGAAAGGTTTGGTTTTCCCAGGCCAAACTTTTACGACTTATATTTTTCCTTATCCTTTGTTTGCAAATAGTTTCAGCAAATTAAGATGAACTAATTATATCCAATGAAATATTAAAAAAATATAAATTTTTTCACCTTGGCGTACGATTGTTATTTATTAGTAGAGTATAAAAGATAGGAGTGGTATTTTAAATAATAAATCAAACATGCATCGACATATGTTTTCTATTTTTTCTAAATAGATATATTAATGCAAATTATTTATTTAAGCCTAAGCTACAAATAAAATGAAAAATCTTCAATGTATGTGAAAATATCTAAAAATAAGTTAATGAAACATCAACAAAAGGAAAAAATATAAATGTGTAATAAAAAAAAAAGTTGGTCTGAAAACGCCAAACCCTATGGAGGTTTTACTACGTTTTCCTAGTACTTTCACCTTGACTTGAAAGTGCTCTTCCCCCCATGCTCCTCGGAAACGACACCGAAAATCAATGCAAATCTTAAAACAATTCTAATTTTTTATATCCGGCCAGTCACTGATGCCAACTTTTTCCAATAAAAAAAAACACAAAAGAATATCTCAAAAAAGAGATAAAAGACGGTGACTTTCAATGAAGTTAAAAGTGCTAGTTTTATGCTTGAAAAACTTATTAAATTAAAAAAATTAAAATTATCTGCTCAGATATGTGAAATAATATTCAACATAAACTCTAATGAGTATTTTAAATAAATAATTTCTTCCAGCTCGAGGCCTGATTTTATTAATTTTATTTTTATTAATTTATTTTGCAATATTATATGTTAACTCGTTGACACGTCATGTATGTTTAATTATTGTTATACGCCTTTTTTTGTGAGTTTAATTTGTATATTTTCTATGTATTGTTATGTTTGTTATTGTCTCTGTTAAACAGTGGTATAATTATGTTTTATTATTCTTATAATTTAAGATCCTGAAGATACCAACCGGAGGTTGGCGAAATACTGAAAAATAAATTAATAAAATTTAAAAAACAGACCTCGAGCTGGAAGAAATTATTTATGTAAAATTTAACATAAACTTTTGTATATAAATAGCACTAAATTCATTTGGGCTTAAAAGAAAAGCGTCAATTTAAAGACATAGAAAGGAGGCGTTACATGAAAAAAAAAAATGTTTATTTAGAACATAAGATGGCTATAAATATAGCTCGAAGAGTACTAAGTCGGCATGGTTGCAGCTAATATCGGACAAAATTTCATTGTTTCTAATTAAATCAAATAAGTATAATAAGTAAATACTAGCATAGCCCAGTACTCGAAATTGGAGTGCAAATTCTGTGAAATTTTGTTTTTTCATTAAATTATTTTCTTTCGATGTTTTTTTAATCTATGAATAAAAAAAAATTTATGCATTTTTAAATAAAATTCATTAAAATGAGAATTTTTAACTAAAATCAATTAAATTTCATTATAAATATTTGTTGAACACACAGACGATATATAAATGGGTTTTTTAATAAATAATTTTATAAATCCCTAAAGGTCTGCATATTAATTCTAGCCACTTCACAATTCAACACAGGGCTTTTTATATACAAGTTTTACAAACACATTAACAAATTTAGTAAACACACACACAGCATAGTATAGTTTATGTGTTTTATGTATGTTCTAGTAGCAACTTTTAATGATAATTGCTCCAAAAAAATTTACCAGATGGTATACATCTGCAAAGATGGTACACATCTGCAAAGATATACATTTTAAATATTGTATTTTTTTTGTCAAATTCGGTTGATAACAAAAAACGTAGAAGAGGTCACAAGAAATCATCTATAAATATTATAGATTG
Source organism: Cordilura impudica (assembly GCA_963682025.1). Lineage (NCBI taxonomy): Eukaryota > Metazoa > Arthropoda > Insecta > Diptera > Scathophagidae > Cordilura > Cordilura impudica. Next base: position 61,706,353 of record OY821518.1, on the reverse strand, counting down.
GTTGAGGCATTTGGCAATTTCGATTATTTTTCTTATATTTTATTGTATTGGAAAAAATTTGTTCCTTAGAATTTTATCCTTTAATCTTATTTGTTAAGTGTTAATAAAAATTTTCGGGTTTGTTAAGCAAAAAAAACAAAAAAAAAAAAAAAAAATCAAACAAAAATGCCCTTAAAAATAAATATATTTTTTAAGACTAATCTATTTATATTGAACACGAACTTAGCGAAAGTAAAACTGCCTTATAGTTTTATAAATTGTGGGAGTGCTTCTTTTTTAAAAGGGGTTTACATTTTAAAAAAAAATATATTTAGATACCTGTTCATCATAATATGTTAAATAAAGATAATCAGTTTTGCAATTTTATACATTCTTTAAAAACTTTATCATTCGATTCCATTGAAGCTTTTAAATTATTCATTAAAAAAAAAAATACAAACAATAAGCATAAACAGATCTATGCAAGTCTAATCTAATCACTTCACACTCAAACCGGCTGACTGACATCTAAAATTAAAGACTAAATCGAGTATAGCTGCGTTTACAGTTTTTTCATTTCGCGATAATGTTTTTTTTTTTTCAAAAGGATTCAAATATTTCATATAATAATTTTTATCATCGTTTTAGCAGTATCCGTTCGTCCATCTGTATTTCTATAGGTGTGCCCGTGTAAAACGTGCAGTCAAATTACACGTCGCAAACATGAATATATTTTGATGAAATTTTGTATATAACCGTTTGCCAATTATACCATGAACAGTGTTGTAATTGGTGAAAATCGGTGAATATTCAGTTGACAATATCATAGAGTTCTCGAACGAGTATAGTTTATGTATATTCATTTTACTCATTTGTATTAATATTGAATAGATTTTTCTCAAATTTAGCTACATATGTTTTTGCCAAAAATAAATTAATATATAATATGGTCATGATCCGTCCATTTCTGAGCCTGGTCCCGATTGAAAATATAGTCGGATATGGACTTCTTAATATCGGCTCTAGGAAATATGGCCCAATGAAAAATCCCAAAAAAAAATATTACAATCGGCCGAAAAAGAGACAACTTCCCTACAAAATTCCTTGAAATGAAAAATGGCACAAAGCTGGGCAGTTTTCGTTGTGAAAAATGATCCAAAAATTTGAAATATAATAACGAAAGGAGTGAAAGGAACTCAATCCTCTCGCCAAACTGGTTGCTTGCATTTTGAAAACGCTGGGCGTACCTTGCGCGGCAGGCGATTTTTTGTTAAAATTTTTCACAAGGAAATAAATACAGATTGATGTTAACTTGCAAGTTATTTTCATTAAAAAAGATATTGTAATACGAGGGCGGATAAGTAAGTCCCAGACTTTTAGAATGAAACACAGTTTTTTTTTGCAAAAAAAAAAATAATTATTTTTCAACATAATCTACTTTTAGTTCAATACACTTAGTCCAACGTTTCCCCAATTTTTGTATCCCTCCCAAAAAATAAAATTTTTCGAGGTCCATAAAATAGGCATTTGTTTGATCAATAATTTTGCCGTTTATTGTTTTTCCCATTTGAAGGTAATGGATGTGGATTATCCCGCCTGCATCCCAAAAAACTGTTGCCATCACCTTATTGACCGACAAACTTACCTTGACCTTCTTCGGAGCCGGTTCACCCGAAGAAACCCATTGTTTAGACTGCCGCTTGGTCTCCGGAGTGCTGTAATGGATCCATGTTTCATCCACAATTACAAAACGTCGCAAAAAATCATTCGAATTGCGGTTAAACAACTCCAAACCATCCTTTGAAGTTATCACACGATTATGTTTATGGTGAATTGGGAGCAAACGCGGCACCCATCTTGCAGACAGCTTTCTTTAACCCAACTGATCATTTAAAAACGAAACCATGCCTATGGCATCAAAAATCTCACGCACTCTTACTCTTCGATCGGCTAACGCCATATCGTGGATTTTTCGACATTTTCGGGTGTATCGACCTCAATTGCCCGTCGAGAACGTTCAGCGTCATTTGTATTTGTGCGACCATAACGAAAGTCAGTAGACCACTTTTTTACCATTAAAATCGATAGTGCAGAGTCCCAAAGTTTTCCTTGGTTTGATTGACGGTTTTTTCGCATAAAATAATGTTTAATGTGCACTCGAAATTCACTTTTTTTCATTTAAAAAAATAACCACCAGGTTGTATGTTTTGAACAGCTGTTAAACGTAAAGTAATTGACGGAACTTGCTCAAAATTTTACAGTGGTCTATTAACATGAGGTCCTTGATGGAAGCAGTGTTGCATTTCATATAACTACGAGGGAAGTTCGAAAAGTTACGGACTTATTAATCCGCCCTCGTTATCTAAGCATAAAAAGTGAGTGACTGTGCGTGACTAAGTCAAAGTTAATCTTTTTCCCAGAAAGTGTGTAGACGAAGTTTCAGATCGATCGGATGAGGGGAAATGAAACTTAGATCACTCCGTGACTGCGTATGACTACCCAAAATTAATCTGTAGTCACAACAAGACTATGGGCCAAGTTACAGATCAAGGAGGAAGATAAGGGGGAATGGGGTTGCTCCACGACAGACCGACAGACAGACAGACAGAGAGTATTAGTTAAAAGAAAGAGTGTATAAAAGTTATGCAGGTTTTTATTAAAGAACGAAAATGCGAGATATTAGAGGATGGGTGTACCATGCGCCGAAGGAATAAAATTTTAACAAAAAATCGCGCGATTTTAATCATAATTGATTTTTGAGCGAATCTTCATAAGAAAAATATTGATTTATTTTTGGATGTTTTCTCAACCATTATTTTCATATCTTTGAGCTATTTTTGGAGAATATTTTTATATTTTTGCGATTTTTTTTTTGTCATTTTTCATATTTTTTGGACAAACTTTCATATTTTTTTTTTTGTAGAGATTTTGCATTTTTTCGGGTAATTTTCGTTGTGCCATTTTTTTGTTACGAGTTTTATTGGGCGATATTTCCTAGAGCCTTTAGTATCGCTAGATAAATTTATAACAATGCCCCTTATATTTGGTTCATGTTTATTTACTATTTATGTACAATTAGTTGCAGCTAATTTCCTCTCCATACTTATGGTAGATGGTAAAATACAGTCGGTTTATAACAACTATAACTTTCTTAATTGCTTATTAATATTTTAAAGTTTTGTTTTTCTTTTTTTTTATGTAGTAATTTGTTTTCAAAATATTTTCATTATTATTACAACTTTCAGTTAATAAAAATTGCCATTGTGTTTTGAATTTTATTTTAAAAAATAGTTTATTTTAAATTGTAACCTTACCAGCAAGTGCAAGCCAAGCAGTACTTGAAGTTTGTGTTTTATATTGAACATTGGTTCATAATTAAAATACATAGCCCTTATTGACAGTGGAACTAAAGCAAGGTGAGAAACTTCTTTCATTCAAAATTAATACTAAAGATGGAGTATATAACACTGAATGGTTTTGCAACAAAAACAAATTATATTTAATATAAGCCCCGGTATATACAATGTTGAAACCTAAAAACAGTTTATTATGACTACTGGTAATGATTAGACCATTTCATGCAGACAACAATAATATGCAAAGTTTACTCAAATGTCGTTAATAGAAACCTGCGACTACACGTTTTGAAAAAAAATTAATATTTTTTATAATTTATTATTATCCATTTTTTGCAAATATACAAAACAGATATTTTTAATAATTTATTATTCAATATTTTTACATATTTTAATATGTTTAAAAAAAATATATATTTTTTCCAATCTTCATTATTATTATTTTATTATTAAAAATCAAGCAAGCTAAAGTTCAGATGTGATTACTTTTAGTATACAAAAATCTTAGCATATTTGTTTTAAAAATTATCTCTATTCTGCAAACAGGTAACACAGCTATTTCGTATCGAGTCACCAACTCCCATCGATAATAAAAACCTCTAAATAGTCTGTTTGGAAAAATTAAAGTAATACTCATATGCTTTTGTTGAAACGAACCTAATGATAAGTCAATCAATGAATTATATAGTATAGAAAGTTTTTCCAATATAAAAACTAAGATATTAAACAAATCTGAATCAGATGTGTTTTAATATGAGTACACAATACATTATACCTTTTGATTACAGTTTGGGACGTTTTTTAAAGTAATTTTTAAATATTTTATTAAAATTATGTTATTATTTACAACTACATAGATACATAAAATAAATTATTCTCTTTACACTTTCAAATTTTCACACTCCCGTACAACACACTGCTGAAATTTATGTACTTCAAGAATCGTTTTTTTTTTTTTTGTCAATTTGGTGCAGTCTTGCTTAATTTCAGATTTTATTTTTTCACGTTTCGTCGGTTTTCTGTGTTCAAGCATTTTCTTTAAAGAATTCTCATTAAGATATACAAGTATATCACGATAATAATGTGAAGTTGACCCAGTTTGTTGGATCACATCATCTTCACCAAAAGTTGCCACAGTGCATACATTTTTGGGGAACTCTGTTTCTGTGAACGAATTCTGTGCTTAAAATTTGAAACACATTTTCGTTTTTAAGCTACATTTAACTTACAATTGTATTTTATGAATTTCTTTGTCACAATTAAATATCTACTGTGATTGCCAAATTTCTGGGTTTTTCTCACTTGAGAACGATTTGGTTATCACATATTTTTTCCGTATATTTTTAATAACGCTCGTAATTTCCTGTTAATCAGTTAAAGGCACTTTACAACTAGCATGGTTTATGTAGTTGTACATCTGTACCCCGTTCCAACATCAGCTATTTAATTAAGTTCTCTTAATGTTTATTTTCCATTTTTTTTTCAATGTTATTGTCAATAAAACTGAAACAGGATTTAGCTGGGGATTATTATGCTGTAAACAAGTTAAACAAAAATTTAATTTATTTAATTATGCAAAGTCACATACAGGTAATTTTGTTTGTGGTTTTTTTTTTCAATTTTTCCATTTTTTTCCATTTGGAGAGCACTACTAAAAAACTAAATTAATCTTTTATTATACCATTGTATGATTATTTATTTCAGCTTTAATACCATTGTTTTTTTCTTTTTAAAAATTAATTAATTCTATTTGAATAAAATGTGATACATATATTAGCGATTTAACAGAACTAATTATAATAATATAGTGTTGTGAAAAAATTACAAATGGCTAATTTAAAGTTTTTAAAATAATAAATCATAATTATTTATAATTTTATGCCAGAAATTTTGGGTAATTTTTATACGAATTTTTGATAATGCAAAATCAATCAGCCGAGTTTTATAAAGAAAAGTTTACTAAAAACTAGTGAAATGTTGTAAATAATTTTGTTTAATTTTGAAATTTGAAATTTAACCGAACATTGAATGAAACAATTTAGTCGGTTTTTTGTTACTTGTAATTTTTTCGGTTATGCTATTTGAAACATAATCTGTGAAATTGGGGTTTTCAAATGAACAAATGTAAGGCACATTATATACAAACTAGTTGCAATAATTTATTGGATATTTCAATGATATTGAAACGCTTCTTATGATATATGTATATAATTATATATCTATAATATTAATAGGCTAGGCGATTTCTTGTGACTGATGTTTTGTTCTACCGTTTTATCCAGATTTTGATAAAAATACATACACCTTCTGGAAAAAGTAACCGTATACCTAAAATTAAAACTGTCTTGCTATGACAGAAATTATGAAAAGTTAACTAATTTGAATTATTTTCTACACATATTGAAATATTTTTAAAAGTAACTTCCCGATAAGCTAGAGACTTGAAATTTTCAACATATGTAGCTCAGAATTGGATGACAATGCAAGACTATATCAAATTTTTTTCTGTTTGGGCGTGGCGTCGCCCGCAAATAGGAAATTATTTATATCTCGGCACTTGTATTAGCAATATTAACGACTTTTGGTATATTGATTCGTTTCCAACATTTTTCCTATAGGTGGTTGGCGTTGGACATCGAGGCGTGCCCTCGCCCATACAAATCAAACTATAGGAATGCTTTATATTGGTTAATTTTAAAGCAATATAAATGAAATTTGGTATAAATGTATTAATAATCGTTTACTGCATTCCTGTCGTATGTGGTATGATGATACTCACCACACTCAAACACACCACACCCAAACTCACCCCACTCAAACCCACCACACTCATACTCATCACACTCAAACCCACCACACCTCAACTCCCCCCTCTTACTAGAAGACTTAAAATGAGGAAATAATGAATAAGTTAAAAAATTGTGAATATTCAACGCTTTTAAAAGGGACTAGAAAATATAAAATTCATTCATTGCCATAACAGATTTCGAAACCAATATAGATGGTCCTGATAATGTTTGATTGTGAATTGTGAAAATAATTAATAAGAAAAAAAAAATTTTAATATTCATCGTTTTTAAAACGGACTAAAAAATGTAAAATAATTTTTCATTGCCATAAACAGATTTCAAAACCAATGTAGATGGTCCTGATAATGTTTGATTGTGAATTTTTAAATGATGGAAATACTAGTAAGATTTAAATCTAAAAACGTGGGGCGCAAAATAATAGTATAGTGAAAAACAGTTCATATAAAAGTTCATATAATTTGCGCTCCTATTAAATTGTACTTAAGTGATTTAATAATAATAGTCGAACTTAAGACTTTCAATGCATAAATGATCAAAATCATCAAAGCATGCAACAAAATTCTAACTTCGGTTAAATTTTAATCTACTTTTTAGTTAAATCTTGTTTCGGTACAATCAAACTTTTAGTGACTTATGTGAACTACTCACGCATCAATTACCCAATGTATGCGCACAACGTTTTTAGTTTAAATCTTACTAGTATTTCCATCAATAAAAAAATTGCAATCAATCATTCTATATAGGTTTCGAAATCTGTTTATGGCAATGAAAATTTTTTTTAAACTTATTAGTCCGTTTTAAAAAAGTTGAATATTAAAAATTTTTTTTTTACTTAGTAATTATTTTATTTTAAATTTTAATTTATTTAAGTTTTTTCGCCCCTTTGCCTTTAACAAATTTTATGCATAAAATATAAAAATATTAACACTAAAAAACTGAATTTATATTGAATATTGCTATGTAAAGTGAGCTTTAGGAATTCTGTGAGCCGATGTAGCTTATTTTACCCCACTAATTTAAAATGAGCTTCTGAAGATCTCATTTGAGTTTATTTAATGCTGAAGTATTCTACGCTCCATTACATCCCACAACTGATATATGCGCTTAAAATCAGGTAATTGGGCGGTGATTTCAATTGATTTTTAGTACTGTAGAGCCACCACAACAACTAGAATATTGTGTGCTGTATATTTTTGATCATTATCTTGTTGCAGCACCAAATCTTCCCCAAGGCCGAGTTGTTAAGAGCCTTGTTCTAAATCTTGTTTTAAAATTAAAGTGTGTTCCATATTAACTATTATAGATGTAATAAATACCCCGTTACTTGCTATACAACTCCAAACTAGTTTTTTTTTTTTTCTTCAATTTCGAAAATTAAAAAGTGTTTTATTTATCTTCTCATTTGCATACGAATTTTTCAATTGACTTCGGACAAAAATGGTTCACGAACATTATCGTCAGATTTTTTGAGCTATTTTACAAAAAAGATTTACCCTAATTTCTAAGCTTCACGATAATTTTTCTCTTGTCAGCGCCGATGTCTTTTATTTTGGGGCTTATCGCAAAATATAGTCCTAAAAATAAGTAAATGTAATTAATTATAATTATTAATTATTAGTTATAACTGTAAATGTACGAATATTTGTACTGGCTCTTATAGTTTTTCAAAAAAACATATAAAACTTCCAATGTGTAAATGGTAAGAAATTCGAATTTAAAATATTTCATTAAAATTTTTTATTATTCTTTAAAAAGTTCATCTTCAAGTGTACTTCGTTTATAGAATCGAAATAAATCAAACTAAAATTCTAAGTTATAAAATAATGATGTTAAAAAGGTAGTTAAAAGTTTCCAATTTAAAATTTTTGAAATCGTTTATTGAATGCCGCCTAAAGCAAATTCCTGGTATTCTATATTTTGCTGCATGCGCAAAGTAATATTCAGATAGAAAAAAATCCAAAAATTTGCAAGGAAGTTTTTATTTTAGCATTTATGGTCAGCACTCCCAGCGTTTTGTGTTTTTTTTTTGTGTTTAAGCGGAGAGTTGCGCATAAAAAAATACTTATTATCCTTTAATAAGGCAAATCTCTCTAGCAATTTTCAGAACTGATTTAGCAACAATACGTTTGTTCACACGTTATTATTATTAGAAATTATCCTGTTATTGAGAAATGTAATGAAGGGAAACTGCAAGTTGTTTTATTAGGTTGAAAGCTTTATTGAAATGTGAGAAAATATTTTATAACAAATTTAAGATAAGTAATATTAATTTCTTAGAACATTAAATCATAAAATATAAAGTACAAATTATTTTTGAGTATATCATCACTTATACTCTAAATTAACTATTCTACGAGTAGCCATAAAATTTTTGGGAATTACGTAATTTAACAAAAGTTGGTTGCCCAATACTATGTATTTTTGATATCTTTCTATTTGAAGTCATTTATGAAATTGTAGTCTGTAACGGAGTTTTTCATTCTATGGCTAAATTTAATTTTAACAGCAAGTTTAAAACAACTTTGATTGTCTTCGTCTATAATGATTTCGGTATCAAGTAGAATGTCAAAATCTGCAAATATTTTCTTATACATAATGCCTCCAAAATGTCTCTGCTAAAACTATATAGTCATGTTCAGTTGATAAAAGATACCTTGATACCTTTCTATTTGAAATCATTTATGAAATTGTAGTCTGTAACGGAGTTTTTCATTCTATGGCTAAATTTAATTTTAACAGCAAGTTTAAAACAACTTTGATTGTCTTCGTCTATAATGATTTCGGTATCAAGTAGAATGTCAAAATCTGCAAATATTTTCTTATACATAATGCCTCCTAAAATGTCTCTGCTAAAACTATATAGTCATGTTCAGTTAGCTGGCATCAACAGCTAATACAGGCACCATTTAATTTGAAAATTTCGGTTTTCTTTGCTTTGTGTACACTCAGCGTCTGCATAGTTAACCAAACCTTCGTTCATATCATTTCTCAAAATCAGCTTAATATCCTCTTTACGTTTTAAATACTTTATAAGTCGCTTCAGCACTGCCCAATTAAGTTCAATACAATTATATAGATTTGAGCTTAATATTGAAATTATTGTTAAAGTTAGTACATAAACCTTTAAACTGGTTTATGGTCTAAATTTCGAAACACTCATTCTGCAACATATTTTAAATCTATGGTGGCATCGGTTTGAGCGTTTTTTTGCTTCAACAATTAAAAACAATTCAACAATTAAAAGAATATAAATTTGGAAAGAAATGATTTACAAGTGGAAGAAGTTGTAGATATAATAAATTTCTTTTGATATATGAAGAACGAAATGCGAGGAAGACAGATCCTACAATTTATGTAAAAATTTTTATGTATTGTACTGGCTGAGTGTTTTAATTTATTCGCAAATTTAAATTTGAGTTATTATTAATAGAATTAAATACATAATTTAAATGAAGATTCCATAACTATATGATCGAGGGAAGAAGTGCCTATTTATACCCGGTCTGTTTATTGCAGCTTTCGCACTCAAAGTTAACCCAGCAAATGCACAATATTCAAAGAACTAAAAAAGATTCTGTGTAAGTACAGGATATGCTGAAAAATTTGATTGATTCTAAAGAATTTAACACAGGTTTGTTATAAGACAGAAGTTGTACATTTTGGTTGCTGTAGTACTCCAATGTTAACGAAAAGTGATTTTTTTTATTTTCTTTCATATATGTTATGATATAATGATAAAAACTATCAACTCAATAGATGAGAATGCTTAGGAATTTTGAAGTGAATTTAATGCTGTTATTATTACATATATTTAGACTTTAAAAGCCCATATATCTTGGTTCAAGGCTGGTAATTTTGTTCTACCTTTTACTTACCGTAAGAAGTTCTATTAGTGATACAAATATAAACGAAACTTTTAACAATGATACAAGAAAATATTAAATATTGAAAAAAAAAAAAAAAAAAATAATTGTAAAAGTTAAAGGAGTATTTAAATATCATAATAACCCAGGAAAAACAAACATTACCAAATAATGGGTTTAAAATGAGATGTAACTGGTTGAAGTTTGCCTGATAAGCTCATTATTTTAACACAGGGATGTCATTGGAGGTAGCTAGTTGCCTAGGAACTCACTATTTTCACTTTGAAAGTAATGCAGTATGCAAGGCGCTGGCTTGAAATATAAGTAGCTGTATAACACATTATTCGTAACGCCTTATTTTCACTTCAGAAGTAATGCAGTGGGCAGTGGTAGGTCATTTTTGGTAATGCAAAAATCAATGAGCTGCTATTACGAAATTTTTCCTGGGGAGGTTTAAAAATATAATTTATATTAAAATGTGTTAAAGTTTTTTTAAAGGTTTAACTTTAATATTTTTGGAATTATTCTTAACTTTGTTCAAAAATTAATAAATAATACAAAAATTGTTAAAAATGGATTAAAATTGGAACACGATAGATATGTGTAGATATAATGGATTTCTTCGATATATTAAAAGCGAACTCAAAGAAAGCAAATAATTTTTTTTATGTGGTACTGGCTGAGTTTTTTTTTTTATTACAGACTTAAAATTTGAGTAATTATTATTACTTAACATAAATTAAGTAAAAATTTGATAAATATATTTACAAGGAAAGAAATGCCTGTTTATCCCAAGTCTGCTTATTGTAGCATTCGGAATCAAAAGAAGTGTAAAAATTAAATTTAACTCACGCTAGTCATATGTTGAAATTTATCTTTTATGCATCTTGGAAAGTTCAATCTATGTGGTCTCTTAAGTGAATAAAAACTGATTTTTTGATGTTCTTTTGTGAAAATATGCAAATATTTTTTCAGCGGTTATCATATAACAATAAAGAACATTAACTGAATGGAAGAAAATGCTTTTAAATTAGATAGTGAATTTATTGCTATTATTATTTGGATGCAAACATGAACTGCCAGGTTATACCAGAATCAATGTTTAGACTTTGAAAGCCCATATCTCTGAGTTCTAGGCAAACAAGTGGAATGCTTTGTTTGACTAACAATAATTCGTCCTACTGATGGTGTAAATATAAATGAAATCGGGTTTAAGCACTTATTGTAGTTGAATTAATGAAAACGGTGAATGCATATTTTAAATATTGTAATATAATAAAGAGGTTTTAAAATATAAGTTAAACTGAGATTTTTTGAGGTTTTTTAATAACTCGCAAAGGTGCGGAAAGTGTCTATTTTAGAAGGACTGAGAAATAAATGAGAATCTTCAAAATATTATTCATGAATTGTTTTCGTTATCATACTTAGAATTTTTCATTATTTTACTTATGCATTATATTCATTTCAATGAGTATTGGCATTTTAGTTGGGATAAATTTGCTGTTGCTTCTATTAAGATTACGCATATAATTGTCGGGAATAAAGAGGCGTATTATGTCTTTAAAAAAAATCGTGAACCATATAAGCTTAGGAAATATTAACGTTATTCCGAAAGATATACAAAAAGTATAGTCAATATCAAGGAGAAATAATAATAACAGAAATGTGTATTTTCCTAAAAAGGTTTTAAAAACGAAAAAAGGCGTACTTTCATAATTTTTTTTTCAAGACATGATAAATGTTGGATTATTTATTTCATATATGGGTCAATTTCAAAAAAAAAAAAAAAGCATTTTTTGTGTCCCCGCACTTTACACTACTATTTTAGGTAAAAAAAAACAAACAAGAAAACAAAAATGTGAGAGTGATCAGCGAGGAATATGTAACAAAAAAAAGTAATTCTCAAATTTGTATGTTTGTTTTTTTGTTTATTCAGAATGGTGTTTTGTTTCTCCCTCTGATTCCTAAACAAAATAAAATAAAATCATGAAAAAAGTATATATGCAGCATTTAATAACAGTTTTCGAATTATTGCGTTTCTTTCTTTTGTTTTGATTTGTTATAGTCGTCAAAACTTAATTAGTGCGAATTTGGCGTTGCAAAGAAAGGTTGTCGCTACAATTTGCATTGAGCGTCACTTTTTTATAATTCAAGTAATATTACTAGTTTTAAATTTGCATTTAGTTTTTTGTGAACACCCTGGTAAGGGCGCGATAAAATTTCATGAGCGTCACGCTAATTTTTTTAAAAGTGAATATATTAAATGTAAAAAATTTAAGTTGACAATCATTGTTTACATGGTTTCAACTCATTTTTTTTTTTTATAATTTGTGAATTTGAGAAAAAAATTGCCTAAGAAAAAAAACAAAATAGGCAAAAATTTCATGAGCATCACTTTTGATATATATTGCTTCATAGCATAAAATGCTTAATTTTGATTTTATTTTTTAATTTTCAAAAGTAAAACAACAAAATTAACGGCAGCTGAAAGAGCACGGAGATATCGAGAGAAAATAAAGCTCGATAAAACGCGTAATGACGAATGTAAAAGAAAGAAGAAAGAGAGGTATAATCGTGGTATATTTGAGTTTAATTTTAATTGTTACTGACTGATTCTGTTTTTGAATAGGAACGAGAAACGGATGAAAAGAGGGGACATGCCGAAAAAAATGATTCAGCGTGAGCGAGCTAAAAATAGAGAATATGTACGTGCGACGAAGTTAAGAAAAGCTGCCGAACGTCAAATGACCAATACTTTAAGTAGTAAAATTACTCAAGCCCACGGATTACCGGAATTTATAAGCAATGAAAAGGAAGAATTGCCAGCAATACCAACTAAATTTAATGAGAATACTTCTGAAAACAAAAGATTAAAAAGGTATAATAAGCAGCTAAAAAACAAAAATCGCGAATTACAATTACTAGTTGAGCGTTTAATTGCTGAACTTAAAGTTGCTGAAACAAAGAAACAAAGTTAAAAAAAAAAAATTACGAAGATCTAAAAAACATATTAAAGGTACCAAAAGCTTAAGTTCGATTGTTCGGGATTCAAAGGAAACTTTGAGTCTTTTAAAACAGAAGTATACTCAGGAAAAAAACATTTGCTCAGTTATGGCTTCTAAAATTTTAAAACGTTACAGACTTAAAAAAAGTATTGGACAATGGAAAAAAAATTTGCCGGAACCACTGCCCAGAAAAAACAGTAAATGAATTTCTTATGAGGGACGACGTTAGTAGAGCTTGCGCTGGAAAGAAAGAAACCGTTACACGCGGTAAAATAAAAAAGCAAAAACGATATCTGTCTGATGCGATGAAAAATCTGTACAAAATGTTTAAATCCGAGAACAGTAATATTATTATGTCCTACATAACTTTTACGCGGCAAAAACCTTTTTTTATAAAAAGTCCCTCTGTTTCTGACAGAAATACCTGTGCTTGTGTGGATCACGCCAATATTGATTTAAAGGCCTCTAAACTATTTCTACAAAAAGCTCTTGTTGAAAGAAATCCTGCTCAGTTAGTTAAAAAAATTATGTGTGATAGTGAGTCGGCTTTATGCGCTTGGGGTCTTTGCAAAACTTGCAAGTCGAAAAAAAATTTATAGGCTCAACTAACAGTTCAGATGAATGCAAATGGTTTCAACGGGAGTCTGTTACGGAAAAAAGATTAAATAAGAAGAGTATTTCCCAAGGTAAATATGATGTTAAGGACATGAAAAAGGTTCAAAAAGTTTTAACAGTAGCTAACTTGGTGAGTAAGTTTCACAAAGACATGCTGAAGTTTAAAAAACATTATTTTAATATTCGAATTCAGTACAGGGCATATCGTTTTTGCAAGGATAATTTGAGCGAAACAGAAGTTTTGATTCATATAGACTTCTCCGAAAACTACATGTGCAAACTTTCAGAAGAAGTGCAATCGTTTCACTTTGGTGCTTCGCGAAACCAAGCATCCATCCATAGCGGCTTAATTTATTTAAAAAAATTTGAAAAGCCCGTGAGCTTCTGCACGATTTCTTCGGATTTAAATCATGGACCCGGTGCTATTTGGGCCCATTTAGATCCAATAATTGATTGTTTGAAAGATTGTTCTCCAGAAATATCGACCATACACTTCTTTTCGGATGGGCCATCTTCTCAGTATAAGAAGAAAAACAATTTTTCTTTTTCTGCAATCGAATGTTTGACAAAAAATTTACATGCGCAACATGGTCATTTCTTGAGAAATCTCATGGAAAAGGTGCAGCAGATGGAGTGGGTGCTGTCGTGAAATGAACAGCAGATTCGCTTGTTGCTCACGGAGCAGACATATTAGAAGAAGAAGAATTGTACCACTCGCTTTTAGGCAAAATTGATGTGAAATTGTTTTACGTAAGCCCAAATCAAATTTCCAACATCAACAAAACATTGCCCACAAATTTAAAGACAGCAAAAGGCACGAGAGATATTCACCAAATAATTACAAAATCCAGAGGTGAATTGATTTACAGATCTCTCTCGTGCTTTTGAAACATAAACCTCTGGGGGACCGGAAATTTATGCAACTGCCACAAACTTAATTCGAAAGTAGTAAAAATGAATGTGAATGAAAAAAAAAAAAACAAAGGCGCTTGTCATTTCATGAAGTTTATACAGATTCAGAATAAGAATTCGAATGGAAATTTATAAATTAAATTAAGTTAAGTTATTGTTTTGCGTCAAATATTTACATATGTGTATAAGTTTCTTCAATAATTACTTCCTTTTTTCCATTTTTGTTAAATACATCAAAGAATATGTACATGTTTAGTTTTGTATGAAAATTTTTGTTTTTTGAAGAATTTTTGTTTGTTTTTATTTACCTTTTGTGAAAGAATAAACTTTTTTTCGTCAAACTTTAAATTTGGCATTATTTCTTGTTTACGTGCAACAAAATCTCTTGAGCGTCACACTTAGTTTTTTTTCCTTAAAACGCTTATAATTGCAGTTTTTTTTAAATACATTTTTACAAGCCTATTATTTTGCAAGTAACCTGTAAGTTGAAGTCTTTTCTTAACAAAAGTTTACACATTTTCATCTTAAAATTTTAAAGTAACTAGTCACTTAAAAAAAAAAAAATGAAAAATCAAGGTGAATCGTGATTTTGCGTTTATAATCGAAAAGGTGATTTTCACAAAAGTCAATCTTGAGAAACAAAAGAACATCGTAGTAAGCTAGAATCTCAAATATTTTTGCATTTTTAGCGATTTTTTATACATATTTGGTGTGTGACGCTCAAGATAGAAATCATAGAAAACCAAAAAAAAAATCAAAAAATATTGACTTTTTTGAGAGCCTAATAGTACCACCGGATTCTTCATCAATTTCTACATAAATTGGCCACTCTTACAGGCGAATTGAAAAAACTTTGAAACTAAGCAAAAAAAAAAAAATCGTTGTCAACGTTTTTTTTGAAATTGACCCATATATGTTATAACATAACATTTGGACAATCTTTGAAAAAATTCTCAATTAAAATTTTTAATAAATAAGTTCATGACAGCGAATCTCCGGAGGCATTGTTGTTTTTCGGTGAACATCATAACTCGTTACCGGATCATGCGAAATAAAAAAATCGAAATGCGTTTAAAAGCAGATATATTTCCCGAGGTAATAAAGAAGAATTTTTGTCAGTTTTTTTATTTTTGTCAGCATTTTGAAGTAAAAAACATGATTTTCGCTATAAAGTTTCGGGAATTTGTTGTTAAAAACTGGGAAAGAAAATGGAAAATAAACAAAAATTCTACGCGATTACCTGGTGATTTATGTGTGGATATAGTGTAGCAGATTTTGAGTTATCATGTTCATGGGCTTCAAACATTTATTTGTGAGCAAGTCGATTTAAGGTTTTTTAAAAACTGATTTATATGCGATATACCATATATAGCCGATCGCTTGAAATGCTGTATCATTGTTAGTTTGGCTCCAGTTCAATTTAAATTTTCACACGACACTCTCGGTATGTTTTGCATTCAGAAAAGAAATGCCAAAAAGGATTTAAGACTTTGAAATTGTTGAAATTAACATATTTTAATTCTTCAATTATTTATTTAATAGAAAAATTACAAATTTACTTATTAACTAACACTTATTGCACAGATTTGGGTAAGCCTTTTATCTAAAGTATGATAATTATGTGAGGTAAAATATTATAATTTATAAGACAAAATTTAGTTTCTGAAGGAAATCTATTAGTAAAAACATTCAATATAACAAAAAAATTAACATATTAAATTTATTTTTAATTTTTATTTAAGAAAAGGCTATAAACAATGTACATTTTTGCAATTAGATATCGTATATTAACCTTACAAAGCGAACAGTAAACTTAATATTCAAATTTTTGGATTAGCTTTGATAAAATTTGATTTTGAAAGTAATCGAGCACTCAGTTTGTTTCGATGTTATGTTTGCTGCGCAAACAGTGTGTACCAGTTTGCTAATCGATTTGTATCTTATTAAAATATACTAGCAGATTCCAGCGCTCGACATTCGAGTGCAATTTCTAGGCATCTTTATTTTTCAACTTATCTAATTCATAAACTAACACTTTTTGGTTTATTATTATTGTGAATGAAGATAACAAATTGATTAACAAACACATTAAAAATAGTAGCAATTTTAAATGCAATTTGCTCAGAACAAAGGAAAAAAATTTTAAAATCTGTAAATCTGGTGAACAGCTAAAATGGAATGCCTTTCAAATAATATACGCTTGGTCAAAATCGGGATAAAACGGTATAACAAAACATCGGTAACAAAAAATCGCCTAGCCTATTAGTATTATATATTCCATTTTAAAAACAAAAGTCGACCCGGTGATGTCCGTCTATCTGTCTGTCCGTTGACGGCTGAAAATATTCAGCTGTCCGCTCGAAATATTCATCACAATCTGTATCAGATGCTCCGATAAAATTGTATATAAGAAACTAGAAATAGTGAAAAATTTTTATACGTGGCAGAACGTGTGCATATAGATACACATCAGCGATGCATACTTAATTTTGTTTGCTTGTTTTACAAGCGAAAAAAATGGCAGCAAAAAAAATGCATGTATCGCTAATAAAAATCTAGCCATTATAACTTTAAATCCATTCATTTTAGGCTTTACGTGTTTACAATCTTGATTATAGTATTTTGTTTAGAACACGGGTGGAGGGTATCACAGATTAAGCACAGCCGAATTTAACACACTTGTTTTTGCTTAAATATTATAGAAAAATTTGTTAAGATATTCATATAAATGCTTAAAATTGTTTGCGTTTCCACAAATATATATGATTTTTAATTTTTGCAAAACTTTTACACAATTATTGCTAAATGTGTCTTTGTATTCCAACTACCTTTCTAACTTTAAATCAATATATACTAAGCTAATACAGGTACATATATTAAAAATTTTATTGGTATGAGGCAAATCTAAAATTACCATGATATTGAGTCAAGTCTAATTAGAATAGAAATATCATATAATTTTGAAGCTCTCAAAACATGGCAAAGTTTCATCCATTATTTTAACTTAAAGTATTCTAAAGCCCTCTGTGTTAAGAAAGCATTTCTCTTTATTCCCCTATGGCGTTAACTTAATAGTTTTTCTGCTCTACTAAGAGACACATTTTCCAATTTTTCAGGTAGTATTTGATACTTTCTATAATAATACGATCAGTGTTTTCACAAAAAAAAATTATAATAATAAGAAATTTTAATAAATAGTGGTCAAAATAGAAGAATAATTAAAGCTTTATTATCGGCATCTGTATTAAAATGGTAACTACAACCAATGGTAACTATATAAAGGATACAGCATAGCCGAACTCTGCTTGTTAAATTTGAGATCATTTTTTTAAATATAAAACTGCAATAAAACATGTCACACTCTAAATTATTTTTAATCACTCAACTGATTAATAAATAAGTAAAGAAAAAAATTCATGTGTTTGTGGATTTAACTATCAAATATATACCTAATACCAAAATATCAAGTATAATAAATTATTATTTCAACAAAATGTTTATGAAAATAGATTATGTGGGTTTTAAACATATGAAATTATTAATTATACAAATTAATATCGGAAACAACGGCTGAAGGCAAAATGGAGCAACACAATGGTATTATTTTTGTAAATAATTTTTTTCCATGTTTTGTTGTTGTTGTTGTTGTTGTTATAGGTAATTTAAATATTAGTTTCAATATTTCTTTAAATAATTAAATTAAAATACCAAAATCGTAAAACAAATTATTTAGCACTAATTAAATGGTAGATGGGCAATATAAATTTATAGTACTAATCATACACACGATGCTGCAAATTAAATACTCGAGTTTGTATGTGGTACGCATATTTTAGGGTTTCATTTTTGTAGGAAAAAACGTTAACAAGAAGGTTAGGTCAAGGTAAATTGGACGATATCAATATGTATTGCCAACGTTACATTTTGATTTTAATATTTAAATAAAAAAATTTTATTTAATTTTTAAAACAAATGTTATTTTTTTTAACACAGTAAACTCTTATTTGAAATATTTGCAATAATTTGCCCTTTATGATGGAATTTCCTGTTTTCAATATTTAACATTAAATCATCTGTTTGACACTTATATACGGTTTGCCACAAATTGCTATTTTACTTTAGTTTGTTTACCACGAAAACAACCACAAAATTAATAAGAGTGTATAAATTACGTTACTAGAAATAGAAAATTATACATTTATATTAAAGCACATATGCGTTACACGTTACTAAAATACATAGCGTGTTAATCAAATATTTTTTTTTTATATATATATTTTATTATACATTTGTTACACATACCAAACCACACTACACCACAACAAACACATTACACCAACGAATATGAACACTTATGCATATACATACGTTTGAAACGTTTGCTAGATACTATTATGCTGTGAAGTTGCTGTTGTAACATGTAGCAAGTTGACTCAGACAATAGAAACTAAATTAACACACTTTATGTGTATATAAACAAAATACTTAGGAACCTATAAAGAGCCTATGTTTTGCTATCGGCTTGAATATCTACAAACAGCCGTCGCACATAAAATAATCTTAAATTATTAAGAAAAATGAGCATAAAGGAATAATACATAGAATGAGAGGGAAGTTAAGCAAAAAAAAAAAACTTAAGAAAAACGTGTTTATAGAAGATTATTTGATGTCTTGCTTTATATCCCTCTTATAATTATGATTACTTTCTAACCAGTAGGAATCGCATGCGTTGGCAACGTGATATAATAAGTTTTGTTAATTTTGTTTAAAAAAAAAATTTTTTTTTTCAAATATTAGCCGAAAAGTTAATTAATTTTCAAGAATAAATTGAATCAAACTTACACGCACAATCCACATAAGTTCTCGTTTTATTACGAGTAAAAATCTATTGTTATTTATTTATTTCTATTTCTTTAATATTAGTAGGCTTCAAATTTGACTTATTTGTTGAAAGAGGGTAGAAATATACATTCTTTTATACTTTAACATAATGTTTTTATCATAATATTGATTTTGTTTGCTTTACTTTAGAGGGAAAATTTTGAAAAAAAAAACTTTTTGAAATCTATTGTTATAACAGTATATATTAAAATACAATTGAAAAAAGTTAGCAGCTTTAAAATTTGTATTGAATTTTTATTGATCTGTAAAACATTGTAAATTGTGCTAATACTTTGCCTGTTCCTTGCATAAAAAACAACATAACAATTTTTTTTTTCAAATAATCTTTGGTGATATAAAAATTGATATTCCAGTTGAAAAGTTGTGACATTAAGCGATTTTATAAAAACAAGTAATAAGATTATAGTTGGCCAATTCTATTTGCTTCGAGAATTGGTCCTAGGTCCAACAAATTGGGTATACAAAATAAGCTTAACCCTGCTGTTAGGTTTGGACCATTTTGGTCAAATTTGTTTTTCTTTCCTTTCTATCTTTTCAACGGTAAAACTTATCGACTTGACAAAATAATTAAGTGTCTAACATAAATTGGAAGGGAGAAAAATAACAGTTACAAATTTTATGTTAAGGACCATTTTGGTCCATTGTAATTTTTTATTTATTCGCTTCTATGCAGGATGTACAAACAATTTTTCGGCTTAGTTTGCAAATAAATTTGCTGCAGATAACACATTTACTATCGAATTTTGATTTGCAGCAACCACAAATTCCACGTTTTCTAGCAGGTGGGTTTCTTGTATCACTTGTAGAAGCTACTGGGTCTGTGGTAGATGCTCTTACCTCAGCCAATAACTCTGCTGAGAAATTTTGTTTGGGTATGTTGGTTCGTTTCATCATATGTTCTTTGGCCAAAGAAAGTGCTAATAGTCGTCAAAATTCTGGTCGCTTACGATTTTGATCACTGGGTGCCCACGAATCATCGATTTCAGAAAACAATATAAGCGCATTCAATGCTGATATATCTATCATATTTGCAAAAACAACATTCGGCCATCGATTTGTTTTGCGTTTAGTACTGTAGTAGCCAATCTTTTGGTCGACAGTATCTACGCCTCCTAAAAGAAAACAAAATTAAATTTTGTTTACTAAAAATCTATGAACACTGGAAAAAAGTTACACACTTTTGTTGAATTATAATAAGACACAATCTCAGGCTTCTTTTTTGGTCCATTGGCATCAACTTCTGCCGTTTTGTGCATCGTATTCATCAAAACAGTACCTTTGTTTTTATGGCTGTTGTATGAAACTAATGTTGCGACTTCATTGAAAGCAAATGTTGAAGTATATAAAGGAACTTTTTTGAATATGAGCAACTTCGGTGGAATAAATGTTTTATTTTTTCGAACTGTACCCACGTATGTCAGTTTCCTTTCCAAAAGCTTTTGCGCCAAATCAAACGACGAAAAGAAATTATCAGCCGTGATATTTTGACCTTTCAAACCTTCAGTCAAGTCCAATACGATGCGCTGTCCTTGGTTTTTCTCAGGCTGATCATTTCTTTGTTTTCCTAAATATGGCTGTATCTTCCACACATAACTTGTTTTAGAGTCAACAGACAACCAAAATTTTAAGCCATATTTGGCAGGTTTTGAAGGCATATATTGTCTGAAAGAGCATCGTCCTCTGAAAGACACCAGTTGTTCATCAATAGTAACATTTTCATGGCAGTTGAAACTCATTGAAAGAATGCCTTCCCAACGGTTCCACAAATCACGTATAGGAGCAAACTTATGGGTGCTTTGCATTTGTCTTCGGCTCATAACATCATCGAACCGGAGCGCTCTTGTAATCATTTGAAAAGTATACTCAGACATAATTGAACGGAAAATAGGACGACCAAAACGTCTATCAAACAAACCATGTATGTCATCGTTTTTGCCGCTGCCATATAACAAATAAATTTGCCTACTCTTTTACTGAACCAAAATAAAAAATCTGTATAAATATACATACCGACACACACCAGCAAGAATAAGTACTGCAATATAAGCATGCAAAGTGGCTTCATCAATGTCTTTCCATTTACCCTCGAATTTTACTCTGCCATACATATTGGTATTTTCAATAATTATTTTTTCTAATGGTGGTGGAAAAAACAGTAAAAAAGATGAAAGAATATCTTGGCACCTGGATACAGCAAATCGAGTTGGTCCTGGCTGTATTGAAATAATATTTTCAGAACGAGTTCCAATAGAACAGGGTAAGGGAACAGCACTCCATTGCATTTTATTTTTTGCAATAAACAATGGATCTACAGTGCTAGCAGCAGCCACATCTTCTTCACTATCTGTTTCAGAATCACTTGATTCGGTATTTTCTAATTCAGTATTTTCTTCTAAAATACTTGAATTTGAGATATCCGAGGCACTGTCATTTAGGATTTCAGCAACAGCATCGGTGTCCAAAAAACGTCGATTTTCCATTCTAACAAGAAATAAACACAACACAACACAAACAAGACACAAACTAAACTGCAACTAATGCAAACAATTTACACGACTGCATCACAAAATAAAATCAGGGGAATCACAGAAACACAAAAAAAAAAACACACACACACATGTCTGCATGATGAAATGCAAAAAGGGGACTCACACAAAAAACACAACTTATTGAATGTCAACAGTAACTTGAATAGCTGATTTGATGGCATAACAAAACAAAATTAGTGGAATCCCACTATTGGCTTTCAAATTTAATTTGTATGAAATATAATAACAAACATTCAAAACAAAATGAATAGCCCAAACGATTTGTTAAGCATACAAATATAACTTTTAGTGAAAATATTTGTTGCCAAATACTTAATTGAAATAAATAAGTATAAAAAATAGACTTACGCCCCTTGTTTTCAAAAAAAATTGGTATAGACCAAAATGGTCCGTTAACCTCGAATTCGTAAGTTTTTATTAACCTAACAGCAGGGTTAAATAAAATCTGAGGGGAATTTTAATTAATTTTTTATTTGTCCGCAGACTACAAAAACTTTATATAGGATGCTAAACTTATGAATCGATCGTAACCATATCTGGTAACGTCGTTTACTTTTTTTGCAAAAACATACACACAACATTTTTGAGTAAAATCTATGCAATATGATTGTTTGTGATAGGTGTAAGTGAAGATCGAGACGAAGCATTATATGGGTGCAATGACTAAGAATTGTTTTATAGAGTTCATTTGTATGGGGACCAAATCCGAAGATGTACTGATTTTCACCGATTTCATTAGCGTTCGTCATGTGACTATTAAAACTTATATACCAAATTTCATCAAATTATTTTCTTATATGTAACTTGTAGTTTAATTACAATATTTATGGATACACAGACGGACGGACAGATGGACAGACGGACGGAAAGTGAAGATGAGTATTATAAGCTTACGACAGTTAGTCTTAGGTGTAGAGTTTGAGTAGCGCATATATAAAACGTAGTCATAGTGACAACTAAATTTGTTGGCAACTGAATGTTAGTTCCCTGTATAATCACATTAACCTTAGTCCTACCTTGGTGTAGAAAACTAAATTTTTTTTTTTCCAAAAAACTCAAAAGCTGTTAAAGTTGGGTTACCCATTTTTCTTGAATTTTTCTTTATCATGTATATGAACCGAAATGGATTACTTTTAAGTTTCAAGTCATACATGGTATTTTTTCCAACAGCATATTAAGAAAATCATTTTGGAAAAAGTATACATTTAGCGTAAAGAATTGAAACCATTAGGAACTCGATGCTTCATGCATACTTGGCTGTTTTGATATCATGGTTAGAACAATGAAGAAGAACATGCGCTCGAGTCACCAATGCAAAAAGGCTCGACTCTTTCAGCTCAGCAAAACCAAATTGATTGCGTTCCTTGTATAGAAGATATGAAGAACTGTACTTCGTTCATCACGTTATATGCAAAGACATACGAAAAACTGAATTTTCTTTAAATAATTTAATTTTTGTTTACAAATTAAACCTATTTCCATAAAAAACAAGTAAGAAAATTATAGTCGGTCTAGACCGACTATATGATACCCTATACCATGGTTTAGAGACCCTATCTTTCGGTCCAACTACTTCGATATAGAAAATAAGCATAAACCAAATTTGAGTGTGATTTTTATTAATTTTTTTGGCTGAAAATATGAAAAAGTTCATATCGGATGCTATATCTATAAAGGGACTAGGTCCAAAAATGAACCGATCCTGATCATGTTTGGTAAAGTGTCTTGTATTTTGCAAAAATATGTACAAACAAAATTTGAGAAGAATCAGTGCAATATTTTTGTTTTTTAATAGATTTAAGTGAAGATCGGGAAGCAGCTCTATATGGGGTCAAAGGGATCATTTTTGGACTACTCATTAGCGGATGTAATGAACGCATACAAACCCAATTTGACTAAGATCTATATGACAATTTGGATCTTATGGCAATTTATGTCGATTTCATATGGGTAATTTGTATGGGGGCTAGGTCTGAACATGGACCGATTCTCACCAATTTCAATAGCGTTCATCCCATGATCGATAAAAGCTTATATACCAAATTTCATCAAAATATATTCATATTTGCGACCTGCAGTTTGATTACAAGCTTTACATGGACACACAGACGGACGGACGGACGGACGGACGGACGGACGGACGGACGGACGGACGGACATTGTTAAATCAACTCAGAAAGTGATTCTGATTCGATCGGTATAATTAAAGATGGGTCTAGGTCAAATATTTTTGGTTGTTACAAACAGCAGCACAAAGTCATTATACCCAAACCACATAGTGGTATAGGGTATAAAAAACATAGAATAAGTTGAAAACTACACAAAGATAGGATTATGACGTTTTTTCAAGGTAGGAGTACTGTTAATCAGTTGTTCTTATTAAATTATATTTTCCTAATGATTATAATAAATACAAGGAAACTGAGTTTTTAAATAAGTTCGATTGCATTAATTTGCATATGCAGTTGATACAATCGGATTTTTGTTTGCAAGTTTTCAATTTATTATTTATTTATTTATTTATTTATGTATGTATTTATATAACTTTATATTAATTAGTTTTAAATAAGGTTTAAAGAACAAAAAATAACACATCAGCACAAAGTCAATATACCTTGACGACATAATGAATGGTATATGGTATAAAAATTATCTTATCGGATAGAGTAATATATACACACAAAAAAAGTATCAGTTGGAGATCGGTTACAACTAGAAAAATTTCATTGAAATAATAAAATTTTTAGTTTTAGTTCTTTAATTTTTAATATTTATATGTCTGAATGGCTTTGTAGTTTTTAAGCAATACACAGTTGAAACTGCCGCGGCATAACGCGTGGTAGCTATTCGATAATATGTCATCCATACTAATCGATAATATGTCATCTATATGTCACTAATACAGAAACTCAGCGCACCACACTCCTACCATAGCAAGGACTTGGCTTACTCAAGATATAAGCGTTATAGAATGTTTATGCCAGGATAAGAATGGAAAAACCTGAATATTTTTCTAGTCGCTTGGTTCTGAAGTTGGCTGTAAACAAATATGGAAATAAATTCTTGAAATTGGAATAGCTAATATATATAAGAAAACTAACTATTATGTCTATGCTAGTGTCCGATTCTCACTTAAATCTATCAAGATATACCACCCTATATGAACTTTTTCATATCTGCAGCCAAACAAATTTATAAAAATACCACTCAAATGTGGTTTATGCTTATTTTCTATATCCAATTGGTTGGACCATAGACATAGGGTCTCTATAGCGTATCGTATAGTCACTGTATGGTCAGGGTATATAGACTTAGTGCTGATGTTTGTAACTACCAAAAATATTTGAGCTAGACCCACCTTTTATTAAACCGATCGACTCAGAATCACTTTCGACTCAGAATCACTTTCTGAGTCGATATAGCGATGTCCGTCCCTCTTTCTGTCTGTGTGTCCATGTAAACACTTTAATCAAAGTACAGGTTGCAAACGTGAACATATTTTGATGAAACTTGGTGTGTAAGCTTTTGTCAGGTATAGCATGAATGCTGTTCATACTGGTGAAAATCGGAGCATGTTCGGACCTGGTCCTCACACATATGACCCCTATGAGATCGACTTAAATTGCCATAATATCCAAAATATCATATACATATCGGTCAAATTAGGTTTGTGTATGTTTATTGCTTCCATTAATCTGTAATCTTAAAATAAACTCTATAGGACAGTTCTTAGTAATAGCCCCCACATAAAGCTGCTTCCCGGTCTTCACTGAAATCTATAAAAAAAAAAAAATGTCGCACAGATTTTTGTCAAATTACGTTTGCATATGTTTTTGAAAAAAATAAGTAACCATACAAAATATGATCAGGATCGGTCCATTTTTTTACCTTTTCCCCATATAAATGTATCATCCGATATGAACTTTTTCATATTCAAAGGAAATAAATTAATAATAATGCCACTCAAATTTGGATTATGCTTATTTTCTATATCCAATTATTTATTTTATTTTTCTATTATTAAAGTAGAAAAACTATTATGATCCTTCCATAAAGATCAGAAGGTTCATGTTTTGCAAAATTTTGAGAGCTTAAATACTATGCTATATTTTAAAGAAAGCTCCAAGTTAGTCTTGACCGGTAAAATGTTAAATATTTCTATATGAGTTATCTTGTGATATATTAATTTAATGATATAAAGATTTATTATAGAAAATACAATCAAAACAAGTCGGTATATGAAGACTCCAAAATATGCTCTATAGAAATAATTTTGTTAATGTAAAAGAAATTCCTAAAAATAAAAATTTTATCATCACATGCTGAGACACAAAACAATTTTTAACTTTTATATTAACATTTTATTAAATTTGTCGTAACTAGACTTTTTTTAACTAAACTAAAAAAATTTGTAGCAGAAATAAATAACACAACACTTAAAAGAAAATAGTGACATATATAAAATTGAAACGCGCCGGGTGTTCTATGATTTGTAAAATTGAAAATTACAAAACAAGCCATATATTTCTTTATTATATGTTATATGTTATATATTATATATATATATATATATATATATATATATACACTTATATATTTTTTATCTTTTTTTAATACAGCTTTTTTTAGAAATATTAACATTTTATTTGAAGCATTTTTCTTAAATAATAAACAAAAACCAATAAATGAAATCCAATTCACAATTCATCTGTCAAATAATCTAATGTGTCAGTAACAATAACATGAGAAGCAGAGAATATATGTGTTACGGTGACAGCAATTTTTTTGTTTTGGAGTTTCAAGACGTGCGGGTCGGATTATTATGACACTGGTTCAAAAACTTAAGTGCGTAATATTTGGACAATATTTTTTCAAGAGTAAGTTAAATTCAGAAAAAAGTGCAGAATATTATTTTCTAGAATTATTAAAATATTATCAACAAGCTTTATCGAAATCCTTCCACAAATACATATTATTTCGATATATTGTTTAAAAAATGTAAATCTCCTTAAATTTGACTTTTGACCTTAAAGAGGGACAATTTATAGTGTTTCACTTTAACCTTAATTTACAAGATTGAGAATGTATATCAAGAGGTATAATATTTTGACAAAAGACATTTGAAATATGAAAACACAAAAAACATGTAGCCTAAATAAAAATGCTGTCCTCACCAAATTAAAACAGGATACCTACAATATTTAACATTTTTAATCACATATATTTTTCCAATAAGAAATTAAAGTCCGATCGTTGATTTTGGTAAATTCTTGAACAAAATTTTTTTAAAAGTAAAATTGGAGATTTTGAAATAGCCATAAAAAATGCGTACCGTTTTTATACCCTATACCACTATGTGGTTTGGGTATAATGACTTTGTGCTGCTGTTTGTAACAACCAAAAATATTTGACCTAGACCCATCTTTAATTATACCGATCGACTCAGAATCACTTTCAATGTCCGTCCGTCCGTCCGTCCGTCCGTCCGTCTGTGTGTCCATGTAAACCTTATAATCAAACTGCAGGTCGCAAATATGAATATATTTTGATGGTATATAAGCTTTTATCGGCGATGGGATGAACACTATTGAAATTGGTGGGAATCGGTCCATGTTCAGACCTAGCCCCCATACAAATGACTCCTATGAAAGCGACATAAATTGCCATAAGATCCAAATTGTCATATAGATCTTACTCAAATTGGGTTTGTATGCGTTTATTAAATCCATTAATAAGTAGTCTAAAAATGATCCCTGAGACAACTGTTACTCATAGTTACTGTTAGTCATAGGCCCCACATAGAGCTGCTTCCCGATCTTCACTTAAATCTATCAAAAAACAAAAATATTGCACTGATTCTTCTCAAATTTTGTTTGTATATATTTTTGCAAAATACAAGAGACTTTACCAAACATGGTCAGGATCGGTCCATTTTTGGGCCTAGTCCCCATATAGGTATATCATCAGATATGAACTTTTTCATATCTGCAGCCGAAAAAATTAATAAAAATCCCACTCAAATTTGGTTTATGCTTATTTTCTGTATCCACTTAGTTGGGCCTAAGAGATAGGGTCTCTAAACGCATGGTATAGGGTATCATATAGTCGGTCTAGACCGACTATAATTTTCTTACTTGTTTTCGTTGTTCTATTAGAAAGATAATTTACTCTAAATTATCGGTTATTATTTACTTTAATTGAAGCCCAATTATTAATATCAAAATTGTCGTGGAAAATATTTTTTTTTTTGATAATTTTTACATATAAATGCATATTTGAATTTTGTACTCAAGAACTTTATAATTTCGCTCAAATTCTGCGCACTAAAGTTCTAGATTTAGTGTCACAATAACACGACCCTCACGTTTTGAAATTGCAAAAAAAAAAATGGCTGTCACCCTTTTATACAAGTTGCTGTGCTTTGTGCTGCTGTTTGTAACTACTAAAAATATTTCACCTAGACCCATCTTTTATTATACCGATCGAATCAGAATCACTATCTGATTCGATTTAATGATGTATGTCCGTCCGTCCGTCTGTGTGTCCATGTAAACCTTGTAATCAAACTGCAGGTCGCAATATGAGTCTATTTTGATGAAATTTGGTATATAAGCTTTTGTCGGCCATAGGATGAACGTTATTGAAATTGGTGAAAAACAGTCCATGTTCAGACCTAGCCCCCATACAAATGACCCCTATGAAATCGACATAAATTGCCATAAGACCCAAATTATCATATAGATCATACTCAAATTGGGTTTGTATGCATTTATTACATCCATTAATGAGTAGTCGAAAAATTATCCCTATGGAACAACACTTACCCATAGGCCCCATATAGAGCTGCTTCCCGATCTTCACTTAAATCTATCAAAAAACAAAAATATTGCACTGATTCTTTTCAAATTTTGTTTGTATATATTTTTGCAAAATTCAAGAGACTTTACCGAACATGGTCAGGATCGGCCCATTCTTGGGCCTAGTCCCCATATATATATATCATTCGATATGAACTTTTACATATCTGCAGCCGAAAAAATTAATAAAAATTCCACTTAAATTTGGTTTATGCTTATTTTCTATATCCAGTTAGTTGGGCCTGAGAGATAGGGTCTCTAAACGCATGGTATAGGGTATCGTACAGTCGGTTTAGACCGACTATAATTTTCTTACTTGTTCTACTTTGCTTCCATATTCTTGAGAGATTATAGAATTTGAACGATAAAAGGTATTTTCCACTTCGTAAAAATCTTTTGGTTTACATGCTTTATATAACAGTCAAGTTTTTTGCATGCCAATTATAGCTATTAAGAGTCGGGTTCAAAGTTAAAACTGAAACTAACGCAAAACTTATTATTCTAAATTTTAGTTTTATATGCTACTAGCTGTAACCCGACTCGCTTCTCTACACCCGTCGTAACGAAATAGAAAACGGAATACATTTTGTAGAAACCAATTTTGTTTATTTTTGGCGATTCTTGACTTTGGCAAGTATAGTTTTTTGCAATTTCAGACTTTGGCGGCTAAGTCTTTTGTTGTTTTTGATTTTGGCATTTTTCGATCTTGGCGATTTTTGTTATTCGCGATTTTCTTTTTGGACGGTTTTTGATTTCGTTTTTGTTTTTTCCGATTTTTTTATTAGTGGTTTTTTGGTTTTGGCAGTTTTGATTTTGGCGATTTTTGTTGATCGCGATTTTCGACTTTGACGATTTTTGATTTTGGTAATTTTTTTTTTTGATTGTTTGATTTTGGCGATTTTTGTTTTCTTTTTGCAATTTTTGACTTTGGCGATTTTCGTTATTCGCGATTACCGGTTTTGGCGACTTTGGAATTTGGCAATTCCCATATTTTCCACGACTGATAAATGCTAATTAATGCACTTGTCAAAAGTTTCAAGATTGTCGCTTTCTTAGTACTTTATATATTTTTTACATTAGGTGCCACGCCCAGTAATCCTATCGCGTATTTTTTATCTGACTGCTCACATTATTATCTGATGGACTCGTAAAAGTGTCAAAGCTTTCCCTTTTCCGAGCGCGCACTATTTTTTCACTAATCATATGGGCTCCCACGAAGTTCCAAGTTTCTGACTAGTATAAGTTTCTCACTACTTAAAACGCTTATTTAATTTTTTATAAAAAATTAGTTTTTTTTTTGAATTTTCTCTTTTATTCCCGGCAGATATTAAAAAAAAAACTGTGACAATAATGGCGTAAGCAAATATGACACGTGGATAATAGTGGTTTATGTAAACTTATGAGGCAAATTTTAAAATTGCAAAGACAACAAAAATAACAACAATCACGGCCATTTCACACTATAAGAAATTTTGAATAACAACAATAATAAGAAAAACTTCACAAACCCATATTTATTTATGATATCTTGGTACATATTTTACCGATTTTGATGGTTTCAAATATCAACCTGTCTGTAAACTCAGGATGTCAGTGAATAATTTTTTATACTTTCGTTGAAATCTGGTTTTTTGTTGAACCGATTTTTATGATTTTAAACAGGAGCCTGCACAGGATGTCAGTAAATTATTTTCACTAAAAACGACCAAGCCAGCTTACAGTTTGTGGGCGTGATCGTGATTTCCACAGACGGACAGACGGACATCGGATATCAACTCCGCTAGTTATAATTTTCAAGAATATATATATATTTTATGGGGTCACATTTTTGTTTCCAATTACTGCAAATGAAATGACAAATTTGTATGTATATACCTTCTGCACAGTGGTGATAAGTATCAAGTCAAGTAAACAAAAAATAATAATTTCTATTTCTTTCATTTATGTCTCAAAACCAATGAAAACTCACTCATTTTATTTGCCAGAAGTGTAGAGATAACAATAAGAAACAACGTATATATATATGTATATATATTTTATATATATATTTTTTTATATACATATTTAAAATAATTTTTTTTTTTTTGGCCGGCTTGAAATCATTTATACATTTTCTAATAATATGAAAGATATATATAGTTTTTTGTAATGAAAGAGAAATATGGAATAAATTTTGAACACAACGTTAGATGGAGAAGCCACTTTCGAACAACATGCTCGTGCTCAGCTCATGCTTAGTCAAATATTTAATTTTAATATTTGAAACAAACGAACATGAAAATTAATTGTTATTCTTTTTTTTCTTACACGAGAGTTAGTTAAGCCAGGCTGATTTTTTCTTTCCAATTTTACCATTTTCTACATTAGCATAGTCTTATAGCGTGAAGAGGA
Source organism: Cordilura impudica (assembly GCA_963682025.1). Lineage (NCBI taxonomy): Eukaryota > Metazoa > Arthropoda > Insecta > Diptera > Scathophagidae > Cordilura > Cordilura impudica. The sequence goes on along the minus strand of OY821518.1, from coordinate 61,675,114 downwards.
GTTTGAATTTGCAAAATAATTTCTCTAAATTACTCACTATTGCTTGTTTCTTATATTTTGAATGTTGGGGTTATGAATTGTTTATCTATATTACAAATTATATTTTCTTTGTCCGTTTTGATACCATACATATTTTCCAATAATATAAATGATATTTTTTTTTGTAACGTAAGAACAATATGGAAGAAATTTATGACATAACTAGAAAGAGTAACTTTCGAACAACACGTCTTCTTCATCGTCAGCATCCTTCGATCTGCTATTTCAACCCATCTTTATACAACAATTTAACTCAAACTGTTAAGCAATATGGAACAACTATTTACAAAACTGGATGTGATTAGTCAATTACTTTACTTACTACCCTACTGGAAGATCAAGATAAATGGATCGTATCGATGGCCTCTGACCATAGTCACATGGTAATTTTTTTTAATAAGAATTTTTCCGAGTTTGTTTTTTAGAAACACGCATGTTATTTTTGTAAATATTTTGTTAATTGTAACGGTCTTAATTTACGGCCTTAACCCAACATATTCACAAATTATATTATAAGATCAAATTCAATATGATTGTGTAATAACCTCTTTTTTTTCTCGGTTATAAATACAAATAATAAAGCAACCCCCAAAACAGTCATCAAGATACCAATAACCTCATATAAACCATATTCAAATATTCAAATTCAAACACACACTTATGCTTCTTTATAGTGTTCATCTTAATACACATTTATACACAGATTTCCTTACAAGTATGTATTGATGTGAGTGTATATTTATTTACAAGTGTGTGTATATAATGTTGTTGTAATTTAAGACCAAATATAACAAACATAACAGTTATTTTTTTTATAGGTTGAGATATACATACAGATGAGTTGTGAAAAGGCTTCGTCACAAGCATACATACTTTCATTCTTACACACATATGTATTGTAAATGCTCACTCGAGTACAAACACATACATGTATGTATAATATGATTTTGGTATTGTTTTTTTTGTCATTCCGTATTTCTTAACGTATTTTTCAGTGTTGATGGTAAAACCTCATCTGCATAAATATTTTATATATAAAACTAACATATACCGTACATACTTAGATAAGTATATGTATATTTACTTGTATGTAAGCCATAAGAAACAGAATATATTTGTAATGTTCTTGTTGTTGTTTTTGCTGTTTTAGTATTATTTTCTACTTATAATCAACAACATAGTTTGTGTACTTTATATAGCATGTACTTTTGTTCCATATTTATATATATGTAGTATATGAAAAGTGGTGTAAGACTGTGTTATTTAATCGAAGTAATTTGAGAGAAAAGTGAACATATTTTTGGTATCTTAACAAATATTTGTTTGAACATTGTGTTTTTGACATTCAAGTAAATATTTAAGTTTACACTATTAAGGAGTTTTCTATTATTTTTTTAAATTTGCAATACTTGTACATACAACAAGCAGTTTAAAATTTTAAAAAAACTTGCTTCATCCCTAGAGTGGTAAAATATTTCTTACGTGTGTGAAGCTGCCTTTGTAGATCAAAAATAAATGAAATTGTTTTTTGTAATAAATTCGATCAAAGCTTAGTACTATAAATATTACTGAGTTAATACTATTGAATTGGCTCCTACTTATACAAATGATATAGTGGCTTAGGCTATGATAAATCAATACTTGTTCTTTCAAATTAATTATATCGCCTGAAAAATTATTCCATTCCTATACAATATTACTCTCTTTCAAAACCTTGATGCAGTTGGAAAACAAAATTCTGCAATGACCAATTTGGTTTTTGCTTCCGCAATGGATATTAAACGGAGTAAAAACTCCATTGCTAACAATGAAAAATCAGTTTTTGGATTTGAAATCAATTTTATTCTTCAACGTAATCTCCGTAAAATTAAACGCAATTGTTCCAATGATCCTCCAACATGCTGATTATCTTGAAAAAGTAAAATTTTTTAAACTCTTCAAAATAGACTTCCGTCTCTGATATTACTTCTGCATTTAAGGATAATCCCCTCTCTGGAGCCATCTTTACGAGTTTTAGAACAACTAATAATCACTGATGGTCAGATTTGGAGTATGCGAGGGTTGGCAAAGCAATACGTAATGAAAATACTTAAATTTTTCTGAAGCTAAAGCAGATGAATGCGCTGGTGCATTGTCATGATGGGTCAAGATTCGTTTCTCATTTTTTCCGTAATTCCTTTATCCAATCTAACTCAACCTAAGTACTTGGAAAATTTGTAAAAAAAAATTCATGGTGTGGCAAACTATCTGCTTATGTAGCATGATTGCTCATGCAATTATAGTGAAGCGAAACATGGACAGAGAATATTACATAAAAAATTACTTGGAGGAAGCGATTCTTCCTCTTTATGATTGACATGAAGTTCCTCAAATTTTTGGCAGGCTCTAGCCAGTTGTTGCTGCAGTAAAAACGTTTTGGAATGGCACAAAATAAAACAAGTAAGAAAATTATAGTCGGTCTAGACCGACTATACGATACCCTATACCATGCGTTTAGAGACCCTATCTCTCAGGCCCAACTAACTGGATATAAAAAATAAGCTTAAACCAAATTTGAGTGGTATTTTTATTATTTTTTTTTGGCTGCAGATATGAAAAGTTCATATCGGATGCTTTATCTATATGGGGACTAGTCCCAAAAATGGACCGATCCTGATTATGTTTGGTAAGGTCTCTTGTATTTTGCAAAAATATATACAAACAAAATTTGAGAAGAATCAGTGCAATATTTTTGTTTTTTGATAGATTTAAGTGAAGATCGGGAAGCAGCTCTATATGAGGCCTATGACTAAGAGTTGTCCAATAGAGATTAATGGATGTAATAAACACATAAAAACCCAATTTGACTAAGATTTATATAATGATTTGGATCTTATGGCAATTTTAGTCGATTTCATAGGGGTCATTTGTATGGGGGCTAGGTCTGAACATGGACTGATTCTCACCAATTTCAACACCGTTCATCCAACGGCTGATACAAGCTCATATACCAAATTTGATCAAAATATATTCATATTTGCAATCTGCAGTTTGATCAAAAGCTTTACATGGACACACAGACGGACGGACGGATGGACGGACATCGTTAAATCGAATCAGATAGTGATTCTGATTCGATCGGTATAATAAAAGATGGGTCTAGGTCAAATATTTTTGGTAGTTACAAACAGCAGCACAAAGTCATTATACCCAAACCAGATAGTGGTATAGGGTATAAAAATTAACTGTGTGCCGAACGAGCTTAATCCACCTAATTGCCCAGAGTTGCTACCAATTGAGAGAATTTGGGCCATAATAAGACAATGTTTGAGGAAACACTTCCGAGCTGCAAGTAACGTTAAAAACTTCAGTGTTCAATGTTACAAAAGCCGGTATTCACATTGGTAAATAAGATGTCCAAATTCTTATTAGACGCGCTAACAAAAAGTGCGAAATTTCGCAAAGTTTAACACAACTTAAATACAAAAAAAAAAAATAAATAAATAAATAAAAATGCAAACAATTACATAAAATATTAGGGTAAAATAGTCAATAAACAAATCTGTGTTTTTTTAAGACAAGAATTTTACAGCGTTTTAAAAATGACAAAAAGAGGCTCGGATTACACCTTAGTACTCGGAAGTTATTGTTCTTCCTTTTTTCAAGTAATCAATGAATACCACGTGCATTCCAAGAAACATTGGGCTTTACTTTTCTTTTTCACTCAGCATATTGCCTTGTGGACTCCGGTGTATAATAATGAATCCACGTCTAATCAGTTGTTAGAAATCGATGAAAAAATTCAGTTGAATTTACTTCAAACATCTTGAAAACATACTTTGAATAATAAACACGTTTCAGTATTGGTTCAGCTGTTAAAAACCGCGGCACCCATATAACAGAAAGGTTTTTCACATTTAAACAAGTAAGAAAATTATAGTCGATCTAGACCGACTAAACGATACAATGGTTTAGCGATCTTATCTCTTCGCTCCAACTAAGTGGATAATGAAAACAAGCAGAAACCAAATTTGAATGGCGTTGTTATTCATTTTTTTTTGGTTGCAGATATGAAAAGGTTCATATCGGATGCTATATTTATATGGGGACTAGGTCGAAATATGGACCTATCCTAACCATATTTGGTAAAGTCACTTATATTTTGAAAAAACATTACAAACCAAATTTGAGAATAAAACTGTGCTATATTTTTGTTTTTTGATAGATTTAAGTGAAAATCGGGAAGCAGCTTTATGTGGGGGGCTATGACAAAGAATTGTCATATGAGGTTAATTTTTGGATAACTGCTAAATTGGTATAATAAACACACACAAGCCCAATTTGACCGAGATCTATATGATAATTTGGATCTTTCGGCTATTTATGTCGATTTAATAGGGGTCATTTGTATGGGGACAAGGTCTGTACATGGACCGAACTCCACCAATTTCAACAGCGTTTACCCCATGATCAGTAAAAGCTTACATACCAAATTTCATTAAAATATATTCATATTTGCGACCTGCAGTTTAATTTCGAGGTTTACATGAACACACAGACGGACGGACGGACAGACGGATGGATGGGCATTACTAAATCGACACAGAAGGTGATTCTGAGTCGATCGGTATAATAAAATATGGATCTAGGTCAGATATTTTTCGTAGTTACAAACAGCAGCAAACCACATAATGGTATAGGGTATAATGATTATGTGATATATGCCGAACTCGCTCTGCCAGAAATCTCACTCACATTAAACTTTGGATCATCGAATACAAACTGATGTACTTTTCTTACGTTTTCTTCGATAACTGCCTCATTTAGACGACCAGGACTATTTGCATCATTTGTGCTCGTACGACCACGTTCAACTTCGGACTACCACCGTTTGCCCATTAAATATGACGGAGAAGATGTACCATAATGTTTATCAATCCCACCCAAAACAATGTTTTATCAAAACCGAAAGTCTCTGCAAACAATTTTTTCTCAAACTTTAAAAGCAGCATCAATTTTATAATGGTAACTTTTTTTTTCTAATTAATGAAATGCCGTGAAATTTTGATACAATTTTTCTAACAGTTGGCGCTACTGCATAGGTAGAGAAAAATTGGAACTTTTCATGCCATCTGTATGAGATGCCACGTACTATTCACGCGATGTAGTAAAACGATGTAGTCTTTTCAGTTTGTTGAATGGCAGAAGTTGCTCAAATAATATTTCTTGTTGACAGTTTATTCCAGAGGGAGTGCATAATACACTGTTCGGTGATAATCGAAGAAATCTCTTAATATGGCTTTAATTTTTGAAGGATTTGGCATTATATTTTCGATATTGCTTCACGTTTTTACGACGTTCGTCAGTAACGATTCGTTCTCTCTTGTAGTCAAATGGCACTGCTTCCAAAATATGAAAGCATTAAACTCTATCGTAAGAATTTTGTTTTTTTTAGAACCTTTGGGTGCTAAAATCCTTTTGAAAGTGTTATTGGTATTTGATATATTGACGGTTAGCATGATCTCTAATTATTAAGCTTCAATTATCTAGCACAACTTCTTTGATTTCTTTGGTGTCGTAAATAATTATTTTCTTTTCTTGTTTTGGCACTTTGTCTTCTATGATTTCTCTAACCATTTTTTCGACATAGCCCGATCACCGAAAGTCTTCAACGACAACCTTAATATTTCGACACTAGAAATTCATTAGTGCAACAACACTTTTTGATTAGTTGTTTACAACAACGGGCACTATTGAAATAATGAAGATATTGCCATAAAATTTAGCACATATGTGTACCAAAAATAAGACATCCAGCTCTGTTGTTATTTGCCTAAGCCGAAAAAGCGAAGTATAATTTGGAAAGCTACATTTTCTTATATATAAAAGACTTAAGAGTTTTTATGTTGTGTTATTTCTTTTGAGCTGTGATGGTCAGCTTATAAGTTTTAAATAAAATAAATTACGAGTTTTTACTTTTAAACAAATTTTAAACAAATTTATTGTTTTATTGTTTTTGTGTTTTTTTTTTTACACCTTTTGGATGAATTTATTATAAGGAGTGAGTTCAAGAAAAACTTTAACACACGTTTTTATACTCTACACCACAACCGGTCAACTCATAATCATTTTCATTTAGAGATGTCCGTCTGTCCGTCCGTGTGTCCTTGTAAAATTTGTAATCAAACTACGGATTGCATATATTTGCATATATTTTGAATATATTTTGATAAAATCAGGTATTTTGACTTCTATCGACCATAGAATAAAATGTGTTTAAAATGGTGAAAATCAGTGCATGTTCAGACATAGTCCCCAAGTAAATGACCGCTATGAGATAGTCTTAAATTGTTATAAGATCTAGATTAACATATAGATCTCGGCCAGTTTTGGTTTGTGTGTGCTTACCAGTGGTTTAGAAATGAATACTGTAGGACATTACTTAGTTATAGCCCCCATATAAAGCTGCTTCCCGATCTCTACTGAAATCAATCAAAAAACAAAAATGATGCAGAGATTTTTCTCAAATAAGGTTTGTATATGTTTGCGTAAAAAATAAGTGACCATACCAAATATGGATAGTATCAGTCCATTTCTGAAATTTTTCATAGGCATATGCAAAAAAATAATCACAATGTCACTCAAATTTGATTTATGCTAATTTTTGATATCCTGTTCAACAATATATCATAGAGCTAATTATGCAAATGCCTCCTGAGAGGGTCTGCATTATATATTAATGTAATTAATGAATTTTTAATTTTTAAATATATTTGAGAGGGTCTGCATTAAATATTAGTGTAATTAATGAATTTTTAATTTTTAAATATTTTTCTTTGTAAATAGTCTGTAAGGATTAATTTCATAGACCAATATACAAATAAATTATGATATAAATCCAATTAGTTGGACTCTTGGACTCTTTCTCTAAGCGCATGGTGGAGGGTGCCGTATAGACAATCTAGACCGATAAAATTTTTTTACTTGTTTCGCTTAACTTTTCCGCAAGCATTATTTTATTTAATTTTTTTCTTAATCAAGCTCGGTTGCGGTCTGTTTGATTAAAATGATTGACGAAATAAAAGTACATGCTAAAATTTAAAAATATTTTCACTAAAAATATTTTCACTTATACAAAAAGTATCAAAAAACTCAAAGATCTGTCGTCAAATTGTTCCCAATGTTATAGAAAACTATTAGAAAGGTATTCATGATGTTCTAAGGCCAACAAAATGGGAGGTGTGTTGCAAGGAGCTCCGAACAAATGTAGAGGTCAAAAGCCGAATACGAAGATAGAAATCGTATCTCAAAATAAAATATATCTGTGCTTCATGGAAAAGGAAACCTATGTACTAAAGTTGTTGTGTTGCTAATGTTTGAAGAAATGGTGGTGACAATTTTGGTACCAAACATGTAAGAAAACTGTTGTCGGTCTAGACTGACTATACGATAACCTATACTACGCGCTAAGAGACCCTATTTCATAGGCCCAACTAATTGGATATAGAAAAAAGCGTAAACCAAATTTGACTGGCATTTTATTTTATTTTTGCTTTGAATATGAAAAAGTTCATCTCAGATGTTATATTTATATGGGGATTAAGCCGAAAAATAAACCGATTCTGACCATATTTGGAACGATCACTTATTTTTTGCAACACCATACACAAACCAAATTTGGGAAAAATCTGTGCAGTATTTTTGTTTTTTGATATATTTAATTGAAGACCGGGAAGCAGCTCTATAAGGTGCCTATGACTGAATATTATCTTATAGGGCTTTACTTTTGGACTACTGATTAATGGGTGTAATAAACACAGACAAATCCAGTTCGACCGAGATCTATATGATAATTGGGATCATATGGCAATTTAAGTCAATATTATGGCTTTCATTTGTATGGGGACTACGTCTGAACACTAACCGATTTTCCCATTTTCAACAGCGTTCATGCTGTGGCTGATAGAAGCTTACACACCAAATTTTGTCAACACATGTTCATATTTGCGACCTATAGCTTGATTAAAAGGTTAACGTGGACATACAGATTGACCGACGGATGTACGGAAATATCTAAGTTGACTCAGGAAGTGATTCTGAGTCGATCGATAAAATAAAAAAAGTAGGTCTAGGTCAAATATTTTTGGTAGTTACAAACATCAGCACAAACTCATTATACCCTGACGACATAGTGGTATAGGGTATAAAAACAGACGAAATATGAGTTCCTGGTATTGCGGCAAAAGCAGCAAGTCATTTGCTCTTCGAAAAAAAGGTTTCTTCATTTCTTAGGCCAAGAAAATATGTCCATTATGGTAAGGAAACCCTTGAGTCATTTTTGTACCAAGGGATGCAAATCCTTTATACTGTTCTGATCATAGGCCAGTGGAGAGGAGTTAGGCTCTTGGGAATAGGGAGCTGAAGGGCACAGAAAATATGTCCCCATTTGTGCAAGATATTAAACGAAGATCGAATACCTGTTCTAAAGAATGTAACAGAAACTACTATAGAATCCCTAATGGAAGGTATTCATAAGTATTGATTAGAACTATAAAGGTTATATTTATTTGTATGCCCTTATTTAATTAAGTGAAGAAAAAATTAAACTCAAAATCGTTATTGCTTATAATTTTTTTTTATATTTTCAACGAGTTATCTCCTACGTTTTTTGAGGAAAATAATTTAAAAAAAAAAGTATTTTGTTGATAATTTAGATTCGGCTTAAGGTCATCGGTTGTTAAAAGATTCTCTTTGTTATAAGAACATTTTGTTAAAAAGAAATAAAAACAAAAAAAAATTTTTTTATTGAAATACTTTCTTTAGAAAAGGTATTTTATTTTTTTTTTTTTTTAAAGTACTTTTTTTTCAAAGGTTAATTTGTTGGTTATAGTTTAGAGCATGCTCTGCTGTTCAGGTCTACTCATTTAAACATTTAAACGTTATGAATATTCTTAAAACTTATCATAAGTCATCTTCGATTTATTGGCACAATTATTGCAGTCACTAACTTTTGGCCGACAGTCACCAAATATTCTTACAATGCAGTAAAGCAAAACCAATTAGTGCTAAGCTTTATTTTTAAGCGATTGAAATCAAAAGCACAAACACTTGCCTAAGAACGAGCCAACAATCCTGAGCTATCACAACAAAGAACTTTATGGTTCATGGCCGATAGCTCTTGAAATTTTCTAGAGATTTAAATTAAATGTTTATAATAGTTATAATATACAAAATTACAAATCCAAATCATAGCACATTTAAAGATTCCCACCTGCTGATTCCGACCACTACATATGCTTCTGCTGTCAGTTTCAAAGAATATTATTAAATCTGGTTTTAGTACATACTTATTGTTTACCCTGCAAAAGGATAGCAAGTACTTAAGATTTTTGAAAACAAATAAGAGAGGACATTTTATGTACAAAACTTCAAACTTTCTTATTTGATACATATGATACTATCATGACTCGTACATTTTTATTAATCATCTGCTTTATGTACAAGATTGTGATATTAAGTTTGTTCTTTTGTTGTCATATTTTTCTATATAATCATATTCATATTTTCACAAATCTTGTTTTTTGATCAAAAATCCTTTGGCAAGAATTTTAAACATAAATTCTAATTTATATTTTGTTTGTTTTAAAACTCAAGAACACTTTTGTTATGTTGAGTTACTTAGAGAAAACTTACGGGTTACTTTTAAATTTTAGTAAAATAATTGTCTTCAGTCGATATGTTGTACGATTGGCTTTAATATATTTTTGGTAATCTTCTTTATAGTTTTAATTAAGTAATTTTTCATTATAAAATTGAGTGAAATATGAAATGAAATATGAAATGAGCAAAGAACCAACTGTAAACACAGACATTTCTCCACCTGTTAAAGAAAATTATTATATATAAAATAAAAATATAATAAAATAATTAAGAGGATTAAATTCGGCTATGACGATCTAAGTTAGCTTCCATCAGTATTTTATGATTTTATAAATATGTATATGGACTTACTGAACTATTTAAAACTAACATAAGCAAAATATTCGAAAAAGGTAAACAAATAGCTAAACTTTATACAAAATGGTTTTAGCATTTTTTAAATGTATTTCCATATTTTAGGCCATATCCTAGCACAATGGTGCTCGATTACTTCATTTCTAATATCAACCTGCTCGAAGTAATGGCAAACAATATTATCATAGCTGTACCCAGATATTTGGGACAACGGATTGATGGACAAATGGACAGATGGACAATAAACAGCTGATTAAAATAAAACATATAAACTAGAAATAAAAATAAACAAATCAATATAAAAATGGAAATATGGAAAATTCTGAAAAGGAAAAGATTTCATTATTATATTATGCATCAAGAATGAAAAAACCACAAGCTGAAACATAAATTTTTCGAAAAAAAACATAAGCATTTGTTATATGTATTGTTTGGACAACAAAAACAAAAGCATTTTCTACAATAATTATATAGCAGATTGGATTGAGCACATATAAGAATAAAGCGTAATATCTTTATAATTACTAAATATTTTTTTATTATGGATTCGTCAAATTTATTAATAATTAATATTTAATTTCCTTTATATTCAACCCTTTTTGCTTTTGTTTTTGTTGTTAAATGTCAGTTTTTCAGTCACTGCGTTGTAATTTTCTACTGCAATAATAAAACTACACAGTAGTTTCATTTGGTATTGCCCAAGTTTGATAAGATTTAGTGAGATTTTGCTAAAATCTAGTAACGAGCTGGATTTTGTTTTGTCTAGTACAAATGAGCTAGATTGTGCTCGAAATCTTTATATACAGGATATAGCTCAGCTATAAACGCATTATTGCAAACGGAATGATAAACTATACAGTGTTGTGGAGGGTATAAGAAGAAGTATTTAATCCTCATTCCAATATTGCCCAAGGATCAATGGGAATAAGAGAAATAACAAATTGGTGGAAAAAATATATCGTAAATGTGAACGGTCGTAAGTCGTGGCATGCGGAAGAGAAAACTAGTACGCCAGATCGTAAATGACTAGAAAGAAATAAACAAATAATTCGCATTGAAATAAGAATTTTTGGCTAAGAATGACTCGATCCTATAGTTGAATTTTTCATCCGAATATGATATGATATCTACCAAATGATAACACGATATGCATTTATCTTAATTCTTTAACTTTTTTAATAAAGTTTTATATTAACATGATAGTCGTCATAAAATAATGTTTTTGAGCCTTGTCCTTTCAGAATTTGATAAAATTTTTCATTGATATTCTGTACGTGAAATATGGCGTCAGTAAAAGTGAAAAATATCTAAAAGAAAACTCAATGAAGGGATCTAGAAGAACTGTGCTTAACTTAATAACATGTTATATATAATCAAGGTATTGGATTGTAGGTATTGAGACATTCTTTACACTAACAAGTACCGTGATTTATAGGTATATCAAAATTTTTGAATGGCTTATCTTAAAACGGGATATTTTTAAAATTTCCAATGGAATATTTACGATTCCTCATAGTCTTTTCTACACTTCTGTTAATTGAAATTAGATTTGAGGGGATCTTGAGATAAAATATATATTATTGTATTTGACTAGCAATTTAGAACTTGTAAGAGTCAAATGCTGGAACTTTAAGTTGGGATAAAGCTTCAGCAGAAGTTGGTAACTACCAAAAATATTTATAAATCTTAAAATAATGCAAGTGAAATCGGTGAATGTCGGCGCATGTTCAGACCTAGAACACATACAAATTTCCCCTATGAGATCGTCTTAAATTGCCACAAGATCCAAATTATCATGTAGATCTCGGTCAAATTGGGTTTGTGTGTGCTTATTTCATTCTTTAATCAGAAGTTAAAAAAAATCATGTAGGACAATTGTACTACCCGATCTGCACTTAAATGTATCAAAAACAAAAATGTTGCACAAATATTTCTCAAATATGGTTTGTACATGTTCTTACAAAAAATAAATGACTAAGCAAAATGTGGTCAGGACCGGTCCATTTTTCAATCTATTCCCCATATAGAATCCGATATTAATCTTTTTCAGATCTACAGGCAAAAGTTTAATAAAAATTTCACTCAGATTTGGCTTATGGTTACTTTCTAACCCAATTAGTTTGACTTATGGCTTTTTTATAAATGCTTGGCATAAAGTTATCATATAGTGGGTCAACGCCGATCGTTATTTTCTTACTTGCTATAACCAAACGAAGTAATATATATACTAGTATAGCACTCAAAATTCGAGTGAAAATTCTAGAAAATATTTTTATTTCTTTCAATTAAAAATTTACGAATATTTAGATGAGCCGAAAGGTATGCTAATCAATTTAAGCAATTCACAGTTTAACACAGGGCGTGTCATATACAATTTAAATCATTCTCATTAACAGGGTGTAACAAGTTATTGGAAATATTTTGTTTTATTTAATTAAATATATTTTTAAGATACAACATAAATTTTTTCATTCTCAGCTTCTCCTCCATATGAAGTATAACTGCTCCATCTTTTACACTCGTCGGTACCCGCATATTGCTTAAAAATGGAACTAAAAATTTACCTTCACGTATTAATATACAGATACATAAGGTACTCATGATAACGCTTTAACTGTGCAAATTGGGCATTTTTCCACTCTCCCAAATGAACTGTAAAAATTTGTAAATTTACCAGAAAATTTAGTCTCGTATATTTGAACTGTTTAATTGTGCAATTGCTTTTTGTGCTTATTTTTGTTCCAAAAAAATAAATAAATAGTGATGTAACAAATTTAAGTTCTTTCCTTGTTTATCTGTAAATTTCAACAAAGTGGTATCTAATAAACAAATATGAAAATAATTATGATTACCATCATTTAGTCCAAAAAATTCTAAAGTTAATAAATCACCACCAGTAATGTGTTCAAAGACTTTAAGCAATTTAGCTTTTTTCGCTTTCTTTAGGCATTTTTATTGTTAGACAAAATTTTTATGTTCTGTTTTTATTTGATTTATTTTTTGTTTTGAAATTTCTATCAAATTGATTTAAAAATTGCACAATAGCTTAAAAAGGATTTTCATGAATCATGTCTCGCAAATTTGCCCAATTGCACATATGTTAATTTTAAGCATTTTCATGATTACCCTTATTATATAAAAATTCTAAAAAAAATTTTTTAATTTACTTTTTTGTAATAAATTTAAATACGTTATCGAACGATTGACTTAGATATTAATCAAGATCAAGACCAAATGGCTTTACTTTAAATAAAACAAAAAAAAATATTGACACTTTTGTTTAAAAAGTTTACCTATATTCTACATAACAGGTTATGAAGCTGTTTCGCGTCGAGTCGTCAACCCTCATCAGTTTCCAAATAATTTGTTTGGTAAAAAGATAAATACATATACCTTTGCTGTGAAACTAATCCAATGAGAATCCAACTTTGAAACAAATACTCGTATACAAACATATTTGTTTCAAAGTTGTTTTATATTTGAGAGTTCCTTTTGCCTTAATTGGACGATGTTAATGTAGACGATATGTGGTTTCAAAAATATGGTACCATACGCCACGCAGCCGATGAAACAATTCAATTACTGCATGAGACATTTCTTGGTCAAGAACTCTCTCATTTCGGTAATCAGATTTGGTCCCCTTTATCACGCGATCTATGGGGTTATTTAAAGTCAAAGCTAACAACCACAACCTCCAGTGCATTGAATTATAAAATTTTAGGCTGTGTAAAATAAATACAGCCACATATGTATGCCTCGCTTGCCAAACAGTTTAACTCCACTTTTTGATTTATAAAAATTTTTATGTCAAAGTGATGGCTAAGTTTTTATATTCAAAACTAATTTCTTTGGTAAGGCTTAACACCATTAATATAAATTTAATATTTAAAATAATTATTTTGAATACAAACAGTTAGTCGCCATTCAAACTGTTTGCAACTAATATATTCAAAAATAAGAGAAAGCTGTAAATCAATTTGGTATGCATTTAGGCAAACATGCTCATGTAAAATTTTGATAAAAAAAAAGTTCAACTACCAGCAAAACCGTGGAGTCCATTTGCTAACTGTGGTCTTCCATGTTTCAATATAAAATAATAATAATGAGAGAAAAAAACTGTGTTTTCTTTCTAATTCAGATCTTGTGTGAATTTTGGGAATGAAATTATTTTCAGAATTGAATTATATTTTTCATTCTATGCCAGTATTCCCAGTATTTTTTTTATATTAGCTAAAAGAAATCTCATTTTATAACAGGATTTTTCATAGAAAAGAATAAGGAAGCTACTTTTTGTCGTTTTTTTTTAGAGTTTTACGTAAAGTAGGCTTATCTCATTTTTGCCTGTGGGACAGTTTTATTATTTTTGGGCTATTTCAAACATAATTGAGTTTTTAAAACTTCCGGAGCCAAATGGTAGATCAAACTAAAAATTTGAAATCAAATTTCATACAAGTTCCTTCAACTTATTTCTCTGTTATATTTATGACTCTAGAACTAATTAGAGCAGCTAGCGAAAAAAAATTATTTTATAAGTTTTTAAAGACACCGCTTTTTAAGTTATTCCAACTCCAACTTTGAATCATACAACTTTAGCTAACTGTTACTCTGAAGGCAGTTTCAGTGCCTTGAAAATGTGATTTCGGTTTGAATTGTTAATTATACTAGACAATTTCGATATGTTTTTAAATTTTTTTTCCAGAGTTTAATGAAATAAATAACTCATTATTATTCCAAAGGAATGATGATTCAAATTCATTATCCGCTTCATTGCGTTAAAATTGATGTCTCTAACAACAACATTTTGATGTGTTCCCACATTTCTCTAAAATATTTGTTATCAGAAACTTTTGTTTTTTAACAAACAAACATTTTGCTCGACCAGCCATAAATTAAAATATAAATAAATCTTTTAGGAAATTATGTTGGATCATAAAACATACAGAAAATTTTTAGTATTGTTAGGGAATTTAATATAAAAATAAAATACAGTCAGTGCGGAAATTATTCATTTATTTCTTTTAACAGCTAAAAAGCGGTTAAACACAAAACATTTAAAATAAGTACAGTTGATCGAGCCTGACTATATGCCGCTCTACACTTGACTATATATATAAGAGTGAAATACTGGTCGTTATAGAACTATGCAAACGATTTATAGATTTTGGGAAGTTTTTTAGACAGTTTCAATTGAATACTATAATTAATATGAAAATCATAATAACACAGCAAATTAACTGTTTTCAGTTACTATTGAATATGTGTACTAGAACAATGTAGTTAATTATACTGACTTTTCTAAAGCCATTGATAGGGTATCTCATAGTATTTTTTATTATAAGTTACAAGCAATGGAATTGCATTCTAACTTTCTTATGTGGATAAGATCATACCTATCTAATAAAATTTGCAAAGTGTTTGTTGAGGATTTTGAATCGTTCCCATATGTTCAAACCTCAGGCATTCCTCAAGGCAGCGTTTTGGGTCCAATCTTGCTTAATTTGTTTATAAATGATGTCTCTAAGTTGTTTTGCTAAGGCACGCTTTTTGATTTATTCTGATGATCTAAAATTATACTGTCAGATGTCCTTTTATATTGATATATATAAATTACAAAATGATTTAAATAAACTTCATGATTGGTGTTTAGTTAATAATCTGGTTTAGTTTGGCTGGTCACAATTGAACTATTATTGACATAGTAACTGTTCTAGGAGTTGTTTTGGCTCCACAATGTCTTTCATTGCCCATATAAATTATGTAGTACTGAGCGTATACAGTCCTTGCATTTATTAGGATAAACTGCTCTGATTTTTCTGATCCTAATACATTAAAATTTATCTATACATCTTATGTTCGATTTAAATTAGAGCATGCTGCTGCCGTGTGAAGTCCACATTGTGGGAAACATATCTCTCGCATTGAGAGAGTGAATTTCTTAAATACGCTCTCTCGTCAATTAATTTTGTTGAGCCCTTACCCTCATATGATGCTAAAGGCTTTCCTCTTGGTCTGGAGACTTTAGAATATAGTCGTAGATTACAAAGCTTGTTGTTTATGACTTGCTATCGCAGATATCTTTTTATGTCCTTCCTAGAATGATACGTAATGATCATCATGTATTTAATTTATCGTTATATAGTGCTTTAAGCTGTTTCTCTTTGTGTTACTAAATTTATAAAATAAGACATATTTCTTTAATTTATGTTTTAATTTTAAATTCAAGTTATAGTCTGTAAAGAACTTTTGTATTCCATTGACTGAATAAATGAAATGATATAAAATACAATGAAACGTATATTTTTAATTTAAAGGCGCCGCGTTGTATAGTATTTTTTTTACCCATTAAAAGTAAATGTAAAGATGGAAAAAATTGGTCACCCTTATGTATTGAAATACTCTCATCTAATAGGAAACAGGCCAAAAAGTATTAAAACCATGCCAGATTCTAATCTGGAGGAGTCTACTCCTTCGTATAAGACTATAAAAATTGGGTAACAGAGTTAAAACGAAGAACGTAGGCAATTACGGTGGCCAAGACAGAAACGGTTAAGAAAATCCTCAAAAACTATTGGACATATACTCGAATATTTTGAAATAAGAAGGCTAACCACAGTATGGGTGCCGCGTTTGGTAACTACAGAATAAAAAACCGTCATGGGGAAATGCTTCAGTAGAGTGTTGGGCAATGTTTCATCATAATAAAGCCGAGTTTTTGTGATAATTCGTAACCATGGATCTGATATTGGTACACTACTACACAACTGAGACAAGGAGCTACTCAAAGCTGTTGAATGAAATGGGAGAACCGTGTTTAATGTTAAGATAAAGGGATAAAAGGAACAAATAAGAAAATTATAGTCGGTCTAGACCGAATATACGATACCCTATTCCATGCGTTTAGAGACCCCATCTCTTAGGCCCAACTAACTGGATACAGAAAATAAGCATAAACCAAATTTGAGTGGAATTTTTATTAATTTTTTTTGGCTGTCGATATGAAAAAGTTCATATCGGATGTTATATCTATATGGGGATTAGGTCCACAAATGGACCGATCCTGATCACGTTTAGTAAACTCTCGTATTTTGCAAAAATACATTCAAACCAAATTTGAGAAGAATCTGTGCAATATTTTTGTTTTTTGATAGATTTAAGTGAGGATCGGGAAGCAGCTTTATATGGGGCCTATGACTAAGAGTTGTCCCATAGGGATCATTTTTGGACTACTCATTAATGGATGTAATAAACGCATACTAACCCAATTTGAGTAAGATCTATATGACAATTTGGATCTTATGGCAATTTATGTCGATTTCATAAGGGCCATTTGTATGGGGGCTAGGTCTAAACATGGACAGATTCTCACCAATTTCAATAGCGTTCATCCTATGGCCGGAAAAGCCTTAGTATGAATTTCATCAAAATATATTCATAGTTGCGACCTGCAGTTTAATTACAAGTTTTACATTGACACACAGACGGACGGACGGACGGATGGACATCGTTAAATCGAATCAGATAGTGATTCTGATTCGATCGGTATAATAAAAGATGGGTCTAGGTCAAATATTTTTGGTAGTTACAAACAGCAGCACAAAGTCATTATACCCAAACCACATAGTGGTATAGGGTATAAAAACAATTGATGAAATTAAGGAAAAAAGTCATATTTCGCGAAAAAAAAGTATCGTTTCATCAAGAGAGTGAACCAGTTCACACGTCCACATGAAATAAAATTCGAATTACTTAATCATGCCGCTTAATCGTTGCATTTAACTCCTTCCGATTATTTTCTATTTCCAAACTTGAAAAATGGCTCGGTGGTAAAAAAAAATTGCCAACTACGAAGAGCTGGAATCTGCAGATGATGGCTATTTCAATGAGCTGGGCATTCTTACAGTAAGCAGGATATCAAAGCTATTGAATATGAAAAGCGTGTCGAGAAATTGAGAAATTTTTTTCCAAATTTGCTGTTTATCAGGTCCGGTTGATCTAATATGGGTGAGGTTTAAATGTTTGTCAAGTTTTTAGTGTTCGTAGTCGTAGCTTAACTAGGCGGCATCATAGCGGAGGACGTCACATATACCATACATAGTACAATATGTACATAGGATGGTATTATAGCCTTGTGTATATGTGTGTGCAGTGGTAGACTGTCGGACTTCTGGGCCTTGAGCTTCTGATGCAAAGCCAATATATAATATTTGCTATATTGATTTCAAATATAATTAATGTTATTTTGAAAGCATTATTTTTTAATTCGTGAAAATTCTATTTTTAGGAATGCAGGCTAGGTTGAGACAACGTTTGATGAAATGCGCAAATATTTTATAAAAAATGTCACGTTTCCATTAGAGGTAATATTTTGTCTGAAACTTATAGAATACGTACTCTTTTCCGCCTATACAGTTATGTGGTCGGTGGACAGGTCCAACAGTTGGAACGCATAACACTTTTTCTTTTCATAAAACTCTATATTCAATAATTGCTACCAGATTACAAACGTTATCGACGGTGGAGTATTTGCTACGAAAACCAGCTTGATATACGTTTATTATTTGGTGTTTGCTTATCCATTGCATCAACCATTCTCGTATGGTACCCATCATAATCTTTCCGATGCGATTCATAAAGGAGATTCCTCTATATATGGCATTAATATTTTAAAATGATTTTGGGCATATGGACACCGCGGCTGTTCTTGACGAAGCGAATTCTGGACATCCGAACAATGTTTGCCTTCAAATTATTAATTGTGACTGGTTTATCAGCATAAACTATCGATTTCACGTAATCCTGCAAGAAATAATCAAGAGGTATCAAATGGCATACCCTTAGGGGCTAATAGACAGGCTCATTTCTCGAAATCATTTTATCGGCAAATTTCGATTTCAATAAGTTGTTGGTCGTCGTGTTGCACATTTTGTCTAGATCAATTTCATCCATATTTTCAATCAAAGAGTCATTGCTCAAGGTGCGGTAATAAGCGCCCCGTAGGTGAGTAGGTAGCGTGCTCGTCTATAATGCGGGGGTCGTGAGTTCGATTCCCACCAGAGGCTTTGGTCTGTCACTGCAAAGAACTAGCCAACTCCGGCTTATCTCTGGACCCAAAAAAATTCGAATCTGCAGACAAGCTACTCGGTTTCGCGGAACTAGGCTTTTAAAAAAAAAAACAATTCCATTTTCATTTTTGAAGGAAAGAAGTCCGATGATGCCATCAGCGTCTTAACCGCACCATACGGTGCAATTTATACAAATGGTAATTCTGTTTATCAACAAACCCGCTAAGCCTAAAATAAGCCTCATTGCTAAACATTATTTTGACATAAAACATCGGGTCAGATTTCGTCGCATATGATCGTCGTATGGCTTTAGTTCCTGCAGCACCAAAATCTTACACGGGTGCAGGCCCAGAACTTTGTGTAAAATTTTCTACGTACTAGAAGGACAGTGTCCCAATTCCTGCAAGCAATGGCCTGCGACCTTCACACTTTCGCTTATAGTAGCGATATTCAGTACTAACTTAGAGAGGATGTGCTATAAAATCTGCCCACAGAGCAATGGTTGGATTGTTCAGATGAACGATTTCTATGCCACAAAAATCATGCATTCTTTTATAAGTTGCGCAAGTCGATTGGTAATTTTTAAAGTAAGTTTGTATAGTTTGGTAGCATTTTTCGCGATGATTTGTAAGAGTACACTGATAACAAATGTCAAAAAAGCAGTGCACGGTGACAGTTTGTTTGACAGCTGATCTCTTCGTTAGTTCCGTCTAAGCCAAAAATGTCCTTCACTTAATTACACCTAGCTGTTATAATTGGTCTTGGGATTACTAAAATGAAAAAAAAATATACTTAATTTTAATAAGACTCATGATGTTGTTCATAGAACCACTGATTTTTTTCATTTTCAGGGATCAAAATCGATTGAAGTTGCTTCAAAAAAAACTTAATTTAAAAGTATTTTTGTTGCTAACTGTTTAAAGATATTAACCAATAGAAATTTTAAAAATTGAAGCTGTCAGAGTTAATGAATAATAGCAATGACTTTAAATGAAAAACATATTATTAAAACATACCATTGGGACTGTCTTCACATTTTTTCGGAATCCCAAACAGTAGCGCAAATTTAGAACGCAATTCATTTTGAAGTTTTTCTTAGAAGCAGCATACAAAAGTGATAATACGAAAACCATAAAACGCTTATCAAAAGCACAGAAATAAAAAACTCATATTTCTGTAATGAGTTAAGCTTTTGTGTGGTAATTTATTCTTAGGAGATAATTTATGGTAACCAAACCTACATCAGTATTTGAACTAAATTCCTAGAACAATAGAAACGTATTTGTTTGAATGAGATAGAAAAAGGTTGGCCTTACAAAACATTTTTAAAAACAAAAAGTTAGAAACGACTTATCATTCTAAGAGTCATTGAAGTTTACGTACACTTAAATTGGATTGTTAGTCTACCATATATAATATTAACATGGTCATTGTTTTTGGGCAAATAACATTTGGAAAAACACAAAAACTTTGAATATTTGTCTGCGGTTAGGTTGTGCTGCATTCATCCAAAGGCAAGCCAGTGATGATTATACTATATGAATTTTATAAATGTACTTGGTTTTCCCAAAAGTTTTCCATTTATTTAAATACAAGTCATTGTTTAAAAATATTATTATAAAATATATAAAACTTTATGATTTATAATCCAAATGGAACACTTTGCATTATTATTATTATCAAAACAAAAGAAAACACATTAATTTGAAAGTTATTGTGGGTCCAGGACGATTATGATCATTAAGGTTATATTTAAAAGGGCGCATTAGTTAGTCAGTAAAACAGTGACTTTTTGGACTTTCCGACAGGAAAAAAAGAAACATTACAGTATTCAACCATATTTTATTTAAAGAATAATGTCACATTTAGATTCAAGAATTTTTTCAAAAATTTAAAAAAAATTGAACTTCGAAAAATGTTTTTCGAAAAAAAATTCAAATAAATATTATGGAGTCTCTACGCTGTAAATTTAAATTGCAGAGTCGAAAAAAATTCAAGTATCGATCTTAAATGATGAGTTAGGTTTTGGAAATCTGTCCACTAATTGAGAGTCATATTTACTCAGAATTGGCCCTACGTTCTTCGGTTTTGGCTCCCATCAAAAATTTCTTCTTGCTAAATTTATCGAAATGACTTCATTAAAGAAATTCATTCTGGAAGAATCTTGAAGATGGACATTATGTGCAAGACTAATTAAAGGAGAAACATTGTACAAATTATTAATATAGAAGGAGACAATATTGAGGAAAAATTTATATGTTGCTAATCAAACTTTCTTCGGTCTGAATTTCATACAGATTTTGTACTTACACATTCGTTTAAAAATTCGAAATCGGTTGAAAAATTACTGAGTTACAAAAGCTTAATTGCGCGAGTCCAAAAAATACAATTTTACTCATATCTCGAAAATTTGAGGGTATATTGCAACTTTTAACACTGGTTATTAATAAGTGAAATTTTCAGTGTAGCACCGTGTTATTCCTCGAATGTATATTTAAGAAGCAATATAATTGAATTTAATCATCATCTTCTCATTACGTCTTTGAATTTTCTCCTACACCGTCAATAGTACACTTAAAATATTTTTTGATTTTATCAATATATTTGCGTCAAAGGGAAAAAAGGATTTTAGTTGAAAAATATTCTGATTAAATATTTTCCTTTTTTTATATTTCGTTGCTTTACTTTACTTTCTTCTTCAGTCAGCTTCCCACCATCTGCACTGCTGCTAAAAAATCCAAAGAGCATCTTACTGGCAATGAAAAGGGTGCCAGTATGTAGGTTGTGAGGACCAAAGTCAATACTTCGTTTTGGCCCACACCAACATATATATTATTATTTTTATATTATATATATATATGTATCTATTAGTACTATTATTATATATGTATATTCATTTCATCCTTATATGCATTTATTTATTATTATGATGTCATTTATTATATTATATTATTATTATATATTATATTATTCTCTAGGCCCATTCCATAGTGACGTGTGTGACGTTTGGAGTCACTTTACAATGTTTTACAATAAAAATACACTCTCCCAAAATTGATGGGAAAAGCTTGTTAATATGGTTTTGTTATGCATGAGTGACAGGACATTTTAGTGTAAAAAGCATTTAGTTTTATTTTTTGCTTTAAATAGAAAACGACTTTAAAATCATGTGACGTGTGTGACTATTTTTTAAGGAAAATTTTCAGGTTGATTTGCAAATTAAATTTTTTCTGCGATTTATATTGATATATACTATTTATTTTAATTTAAATGCGTAATAAGTACTTCAAAAAATTTCTATCAGTCACTATTTTATTATTTGAAGTCATGCATATTTAGTTAAAAAGTAAAAATACTTGTGACGTGTGTGACTTCAATTGTGACGCATGTGACACGAGCAAATAGTTATAAAATTATTTATTATGAAACTTGGGCAATAGGAAAAACTTACAAATTAATTGAGTAAAGTTGGTAAAATATGGTTTAGCAGCATATTTATAAAAACGAATATTTTAATTTATAGTTTTCCAAAGTAAAATTGTTCACGTGAAGTAGCTGGAATCGGAGGATCAAATTTTCCAATTACATTACCAAATGTATAGTTGGCAATGTCAGGGTTTCTTGGCCATTTCCAGTACTTTCCAGATTTATTCTTACAAGAAACTTCAAATTCTTCTGTTTTTAAAGTTTTCATTTCACCAGGATACTTTTCTGCATCATAAGTAACAACTATCTCCTTGACTGTAGGTTTCACATTCACTAATCAAAATATCACAGTTATTACTTCGTGCTGACTTGAGAAGTTAGATATTTCCTTCAGAGGAACACTCAACTACATGGACCTGTTTGATGCCTGTTACCTTAGGTACTCCTTCATTTCACTAAAGTGACATTGAAATTGACTTTTCAGTAATTTCTGCTTGCGATATAAAAAATTCCTCAGTCTTTGGCATTAGTTCCGCTGCTACGTTGGCAAAATCTTGTGCACTCTGAACTACAATTGCTTTATCAGAGCAACTCATAACCCGCTGCCGAATTGGAGATTTAGAAGGGCCACCAATTCCATTCACTATTCCTTTTCCATGTGAAGTGGCAAAATACTTCCAACGGAAAGGTCTAGAGTATTTAGCAGAGAGTACTTTTAGTAATTTTACCATAAATCGATTCTTAAATTCGATTCTTAAATTCACTCCATATAACATCCTCTTCCGGTTGAATTGAATATTTTCTTTTCTCTAAATTTTCATGCAAGAGGAGCAAGAAGCATGATATGGTATCTTTGTCCTTATTAGGTGCATCTGAACATATTAAGTATGTTTGACATTTACTATCATAGATGACTGCTGCTGTGAACTGTGTAACACTTGGTCTGCTCCACAATGCGGATTGTACTTCATGCTGATATTCTGCTGAATATGACATGGCAAAATCTATCTGCAGGACTAGTTTCTTTTTATCTTTTTGGTCAGCTTGAAATTCACTTGCTTGAATTCTCTTAATATTTGTATGGTCTCGCAAAATCTTCCAATACTAAATCAATTAGCTGTTCTACACACCCCTCTTCCAGTACTTGCTTTAGAACTCTCCTCTCTTCACATAACTGTGTTTTCCAGTTAGACCACCATACAGGTGTGCCCCTGTCAAATAGAACTTGTTCTGGAAACTTTCTGCCATATTTGCACTCATTGCACTGGCCTTGCCAACAAAGTGAATTTTGTTCTGTATCACACAAGATACTTTGCCACCATTCATTGCTGTAATTGATTTTCAAATCCTTTAACTTAAGAAAATAGTTTTCATGAATATCGTACTTACTTTGATCTGCAGGTGTTTCATGCAAAAGCAAAACGTTTGGCGGTCTTAGGAAGCAGATTTCCGAAAATCCGACTTCCAGGTTATCATTCCCCATTTTTAATAAACTATAAGCTTCTCTCTGATACATCGTTAAGTAATACTTCCTCAGCTTAACCTTCCTACCACTATGATATACAGTAATCTCATTATTCATTCCAGGCATAGTATACACAACATCACTATGAAAGTAAAAATTTATATTTTGATTTATAGTTTCTTCTGCTAAGCTATTGCCATGAAGTTGTGTTCCTAAGTTATTGATTAATTTTAGTCTAACATATTTAGCAAGTCCATGTACAACTGCATTACGATTTCTGGGAGAAGAAGGAAGTGGCCTCACAGTTTTTTTAATATCTTTGCCAAGTGCTTGAGGTTTTCTATAAGGAGATTTAGAAATGCTAATTTCTGTATAATCATCATTTTTTACAACATCTTCTTCATTTTTTTTTGGCTCTACTTTTCTTCTTACGCATTGCTGCATTAAGCTTATATGCTTTTTTCTTTTGTTGTGCATTCGTACCTTGAATCCAATTTTTTCTGATTGCTTCAATTATTTTATTTTCTTTTGTCTGGTATTCAGAATCACTTGCTTTCTCTTTAGCTCTGGATTTTCTTTTTCTTTCTGCTGCTCACATTGGTTTCTTTTCATCCATGATTTGAAAACTCTCAAATTTAATCCAATTTCTTTAAAATAATAAAATTTTTAAACACTAAATCAAAATCTTTAATTTATATGTAGCTGGACAATAATTTAAACATAGGATCAGGTAAAATTAGAATTTCTAGTGTCAGCAACTAGTTAGTGTTGTCAGTTTCAAGTTCATAATTTTCTGTTGCCAGCATTAAATTCATAATTTATATCCATTATTTATAAACATAATTTTGTGCCATTTTCACAAATCCTTTTTTAAATGACAAAACTTAAAAAAATGTGAATGCAATAACTTTAAAATAATTGCAAAATAGCTACTGGACGTGGAATGAGGGTGTTGCCATTTTTTGCAAAGTTGCCAAATGATGTAGGTTTATTAAATTTTAAAACTGTTTTTCAATATTCTCTGTTTTATATAAAATGATGCATTCTTGTAAGCTTTTTAATTTGAAAGTCACTCACATCACAATTGACGTGTGTGACATTTTAAAATTTAATTTTATAGTGTAAAATATGTAACAAAATCAAAAGTCCTGATATATTTTGCCATCTTGATGCACACTTATTTATAAACTAAGTTTTTTAGTTAATACTCATACACAGTAATGATTTATATTAACTTTTTAAAGTGAATGTGACGTGTGTGACTATCAAAAAGTATTTTTTCTTTTCTCACTAGTAAACATATTTAAAAAACTTTTTTTAATTATATACCATGTGCTTTGCTTTTGAAACATTCCATAATATTATTTTTTAACTCCAGTTTTAATAATTTTAATATATTTATAATCTTTAAGTAAAAAAAATGGTGACTGTTCAAATCATATTAGAAATCGTGAAACAGATAGTGTAATAAAATAGTAAATTTTTGAGTATTAATTAATTTTTTGGTCCAAATCATTAGCAAATTTGTAAAACTCAACTTTTTTTACATTAGAATGTGCCTTTATTTTTATCAATTTGTTAGTTTGAAATTTTACCCCCTTGGTACAGCATTTGTTATTTATGTATTATAACACTACCACTTGTATTGATGACAATAGTGGGTATTGTTGCCATTATACTAATACTCTCTAATTGTAATACTGAAATTATCCAACTTTTAATATTAGTAACCTAATATACAATATCTTTTGTATATTCAATACCAATCACCATACCCACTGTTATCATTAATAACATCGTAGATTGAATTTTCCTCAGTTATATTATTATTATCATTCAATTAGAATGTCATATTTTCTGACGGTCAAGTTTAAATCTTATTTAAATTATTATCACCTGCCACAAGGTTGTGTTCGTACCAATGAACAACAGCTCGCTAACAGATGACCACCATCAATCAATCAACACGTCAGCATCGCTGTGATTGGTTGATGGGTAAGCGTCATTTGTTCGCATCGTTTTCTTGTTGAAGTGGTCGGCTATAAAAGCGCAACCACAAATAGAAATCATGGAGTCTTGCAGTAGCTGTCATATCATACGGGTAACATCGCTGTGGTGTTACGGAAGAAAATTAAATATTGAGATACTACGCTGGCTAACATTTGATACGATCAAACCGTTGGATAGTGTCAAAATTCTCCTCGTTTAAGTTTGGGCTACCGCTTGCGATGAGAATTTTGTGTTTACAAGTCGTATAGTGTGTATATCAACGTCAACGCGGCCTTAGCAGATAGAGATTTGACCCTCCACGCTTACGTTTGGACTACCGCTTGCGTGGAGCAACTCGTACCTAAAGTTGAGGGAGTGAGAACTTGATTCTCTACGTTTAAGATTAAGCTACCACTTACGTTGAGAATCTCGTACGGAGAGTTGAATATACGGAGTATATGATCGTCCACAAGGGTCTTAAAGATAGAGACATGATTCTCCACGTTTAAGATTGGGCTTCCGCTTACGGGGTGAAAGTCGAACCTATCGTTAGCATACGCAGTACTAAATATTCGAGGGGCGAGTAATTGAGTGGATACGTGATCTCGACCACATAAGTCGGGTTACCACTACATGGTGGGTAGCTGGCGTCCTCTTAATTAGCGCACCTCTATGCTCTACCCTATCCTGGATGCCTAGCGTTCATTATTTATTAAACTCTAGTGTATAATATTGTACTTTTAATCATAAAATTATAAATAAACTGAGTTTTCCGTATTATAACGTAAAAATACGAATGTTTATTTTCTGTTAACGACCCCGGAATCCCGCTGACGCTATTCCGGCTAAAGGTGGTAAAACACGTCGTTACAAGATTATTTATCAAATTAATTATACTTCAACAATAACATGTTCACGAATAACATGATTGAAAATATATGATGTTTTTTTACAAAACGTACTTGGAAAAGAAAAGCGCAAATGAAAGACTTCTATAATTAAACTCACATATGTTATCAAAGAGTATTTTTTTTTCTTTTTCGCCATTTGCATAGAAATTAAGGAATAAGGGAAAAATCACGTAATTGTCAATCCCTTTACTTATTCTTTTTTTTTTAATTATCCTTACTGTTTGTTTCTTGTTTGCTTGCAATTTGCCTTTCAATGTACCTCGTATTTGAAACTTCAAAAATTTTACTTTTCGTTTTGTTAAATTTGCATACACTGTACAATTACATTGCCATATATGGTAAAATTAGTATGAGATATTAAAAGTTTTATATTTTGAGATACTGACCAAAGTATGATCAGGGGTTTTTTTCATTATATCATGTATATAAAATATCTTCTATAAAGCCATTTACTGATTTAATTTCTCTGACCCAAAATACAAATAAATTTAAAATTTTGTTCGTTTTGTGATTTTTTTAAAAGCTCACAAAAAATTCTAATATCTCAAAATAACACTATGGGAGGTTTTTTTAAAAGATTTGCACGGAGTCAAAGGTTTTATGTTACTTCCGATCGTAAGACTCGGACTGCATTATTATTTTTTTGAGTTATTAAAACGGATTCATTAATTTTTTTTTTAAATTTATTTGAGCTTCGAGCTACTCGAGCTGCTCGAGAAGTAAATGTGCTACTCAAACCGAACGAATAATCAAGTAGTATAGAAGTAAATTGTTAGTATTTGAAAATATGTAAATATATAAAAAGAAGCATTTAGTTTAACACATGTGTACTTTTATCGGATCGGCTATCCTACTTTGGTGGGAAAGCTACAACTCGAAAAAGCTCGACCACTTTCCATTCAATTGTATGAAAATATGCACTTCGAAGAGAGAAAATAGAAAATTGTATATATATATATATTAGGGTGACAGCCATTTTTTTTTTTTGAATTTCAAGACGTGCGCACGAATTATTGTGACACTGGATCTAAAACTCTAGTGCGCAAAATTTGAGCCAAATCGGATTATGCTTTTTGGAGGCGCATTGGGTTCAAAATTCAAATATGCATTTATATGTAAAGATTATCAAAAAAATAATTTTTCACAAAAATTTTGGTAATTGCGTTTCAATCAACTTAATAAATAAATCATAATCCACAGTAAATTATATTTCTAATAAAATAACAAAACCTATAATCGGTTGAAAAACAAGTTTTATCAAGTTCCCCAGGCAATAAATGCGCCGCAGACCACTTGATTAAGAAAATCAAGCGCACATTTTAAAAGACAGCGATATAATTTACAACAATAACATGTTTTTTATGTCGTCTATTGTTGTGCCGTTCTAAATTAATGTCAAAGCGGTTCGTATTTTTAATACTATTTAAAAATCTCCAATTTTACTTTTTAACAAAATTGTTCAAGAAATTTTCCGAAATCAGCGCTTCGACCTTAAAGTCTTATTAACAAAAAATAAGTGATTAAAAATGTCAAATGTTGTAGGTATCCTTTTCTTAATTTGGCAAGGGCAGCGTTTTTATTTCAGCGGATTAGAAGGAAAATGTGATTTTTCATACTTTTTCAAGTTTTAGGTTACATCTTTTTGGTGTTTTCATATTTCAAATATCTCTTGTCAATAAGTTCTCAAACTTGAACATTAAGGTTAAATGAAAGCACTACAAACTATCCGTCCTTAAGGTCAAATGTCAAATTTAAGGAGATTTAAATTTTTTTAGAACAAAATATCGATAAAATTTGTTGACGATATTTTAATAATTCTACAAAATAATATTCTGGAATTATTTTCTGAAATTAACCCGTGGGGTACTCTTGATGGCAAATTGACTCTTTATGAAAATCTATAAATATTTTCTTCATCAGGATTTTTTTAAATAAATCAAATTTAATTTATTCATAAAATTCCTCAACTTTGTTCGTTACTTTATGAAAATATGTAGATTAATAAGTTTTTATATTTAATACAATATAAACAAATTTGTATATCGAGGGCTTATAAAGTGCTATCTGCATGTATAACCAATTTATTAATAAGATTTGAAAGTATTTGTCGATCGATTTGCTAAAATATCTACTAAGAAATAGTCGTACTAATCACGTATGATATTAAAATTAATATTTTTTTTGACAGTTATATCAGAGAACAGTTTGAAATGAAAAGTTAATATTTTCATGTGTACATGAGCCTTAATTAGAAAAAATCGAGACCAAGTTTTGTCACAATCCCTGCACAAAGATATATTTTATATAGTAATTTTGACATCAAGAGTACCCGACGGTTTTCTTCAAATCCGCTGAAATAAAAACGCTGCCGTCGCCAAATTAAGAACAGTATACCTACAGTATTTGGCATTTTTAATCATATGTCTTATGCTAATAAGACCTTGAAGTCCAATCGTTGTTTTCGTAAATTTCTTGAACACAATTTTTGAAAAAGTAAAATTAGAGATTTTGAAATATTGCTAAAAAATACGTACCGATTTGACATTAATTTAGATCGCCATAACAATACACGAGATGCAAACTAATTTCCATAAGATCATTTGGCGATCAACAGAATGCAAAAATGTTGTTTTTGTAAATTATTTCAATGTTCTTAAAAATGTGAGCTCGATTTTCTTAATCAAGTGGTCTGCGGCGCATTTATTGCCTGGGGAACTTGATATAACTTATCTGTTTTTTAACCGATAATAGATTTTGTTATTTTATTAGAAAGCCAATATACTCTAGATTATGGATTATTAAACAGTTTAATTAAAACATACTTATTGACATTAGAATTTTTGTGAAAAAAAATTTTTTTTTGATAATTTTTACATATAAATGGATATTTGAATTTTGAACTCAATGCGCGTCCAGAAAGCATTGTCCGATTAAGCTCAAATTTTGCGCACTAAAGTTTTAGATCCAGTACCACAATAATCTGACCCGCACACCTCAAAATTTGACCAAATATTTTTTTTCATACAAACCGCTGTCACCCTAATATATATACTATCTACAACCCGATGCTCTTCGCTCCTCCCATCGTAACGAAATAAAAAACTGGGACTACACTTTGTAGAAAACTAATTTATTTTCTTTTTTTTGCGTTTTTCGATTTTGTCGATTTTTTTTTTTTTTTTTTTTGATTTTGGTGATTTTTGACTTTGGCGATTTTTGCTTTTTTGCGATTTTTTATGTTGGTGATTTTTGATTTTGGCGATTTTTGATATCGGCAATTTCGACCATACTTTCCACTATTACTCACATTGGTAATTAATGTACTTGTAAAAATTTCAAGACCGTAATTTTCATAGTTGTTCATATTTTTTATATAGGGGGTGCCAAGCCCATTGCTCCAATCCCACCGATTCGCTTCGCTACACCCATCGTAACGAAGGAAAAACTGGGAATACATTTTATAAATAACAATTTCATTTATTTTTGATTTTGTCGACTTTGGTTATTTTATTTACGATTTTGGGGATTTTTGTTTTTTTTTTGCGTTGTTAGGTTTGGCAATTTATTTGTTTTTTGCCAATTTTGTTTTTTCGAATTATTGATTTTCGTTTTTTTTTACCAATTTTTGATTTTGGAAAAAAATATATAAGGAACAGAGGGAACATATTTTAAAGTGAAAATATGAGGGCGTACTTCAAATATCCAAGTATTCAGGCAGATGGTGTGTCTCAGATGAATTACTACTCGAAAAGGTATCATCCTTCATACAAAAAAGTGTAAATTTGTTTTTATTTTAAGTTTGAGATAATTTTAGAGAAAATGTTCAAAAAAGTTATATATCAGAAAACTTCGACAGTAATTATGGGGCGATGACTTTCGAAAGAAATGTATTGAAACTTGACATAATTTTACCAAAAATTCCTAAAAGACATGGCAAAAGTTAATACCAACTGGAGTCCCTAACATCATGAAATTATTTCCATAAAATAATGAAACACTCGGACAAAAGGTGTGTTGTGGAAGCGCTACTACTCAGAAAAGAATAATAGTTAAAAAAAAAAATAAGTAAATAAATAAAATAAATAAATAAGTTAATAAAAAAAAAAATAAATTAGAATATATAGATAAATAAGTAAATAAATAAATGATAAGTTTTTTTTTTCAATAATTCCAACTGACTATACAAAAATTTTAAGCAATTTTGACAAAAATTGTTCTGTTGGCGAATCACTATTCGAAAAAAATCAGCCAGTTTCCATACAAAAAAAAATTTAAAGAAAATATGGTACAAATTTATGCATTCCAAAACTATAAATATGACGACATGTCGTCCTTAAAAATTTAAAGAATTCCGAAAATAATTGTGCTGATGATATTATTTGCTGGATATTAGATACTTTCTATGAAAATGTGTGAAAATTTTCTCTTCTTTCAAGATTGAAGTAATTTCACTGAACTTTTCCCATTACGATTTATTGAAAATTTGTATGCGTGGACGTCATCTTATTTCAGGATATTGTATCCTTAAGGTTTGAGTTATTCAAAGAAAAATTTTCTAGAGGACGAACTACTCGAAAAACATCAGCTACTTTCAAATCATTTCACTTAAATTTCTGGATTGTGTGAACTAATAATAAAAAAAAATTGTCCTCAAATTTTTTTCAATTTCATTAATCATCATTTTATATGTTCGATCCACTTATTTCATATTTGTGGCATGTGAAGTCACGAAAAGGATTATAATCCAATAATTATAGTTCAGAAATTATTAGTATATTAGATATACCTTCTGCAATGAATATGATAATTATTTTGAAGCAATTTGAAAAATAAAATCGAAAAATCTTTACCTTTTTTTATATTTTTTTTATATTTATGGATAATTATTGTCGAACATGAAAGTTTTTTTATTAAAAACTTTCAAAGAGAAACATGAAAAATATTAAATGGTTAAAAATCACGTTTTTAGTTAACATAAACCTTATTTTTTCATGCCGCTAACAAATTTCAACTTTGATAAGCATTTACAAGGCACAGAACATAGTTCAAACACTTGTTTCATAGGATGGAGAATTATCTATCATATGCCTTTAATCTTACTTTAGTTATAATATTTGCAAATAAGAAACTCAAATGTCGCCACTGTGCGACGTAGATTTCTATGCGGATGACAGCGCTTTTCTTAGCCTCGGAAAAGTTTATAACGCAATTATTAACCGTATGCAAAGATGTTCGAGTTCAGCAAATAATTCACTTAATGTAAAATTAAGATAAATTAAGAAAAATCTGATGCAATAATCTTTCCTTTTAATAGATCTCGTAAGAGAGACCATTCGCAGTGCAAGGCAAACTGACTGCTTTTGCAGATTCTATAAAATATCTATAAAATTTTTTAAAGAACATTTAAAAATTAGCTGTGCGAAGGCAATAAATTGTGGTAGATCACTCTTTGCGGTACGAAGTAAAAAAGAAAATTAAATATAGAAATACATTTCTTTTCTATAAAATGTGTATTAGACCAATACTTATTTGTGTGTGCCCAGCATGCAATAATAGTTGTTCCAAAATTCATGAAAGAAGATTACATATTATCCAAAATAAGAATCTGATAATAATATACATTGTCCCTTGATTATTTCTGGCCAAAGACTTACATATAATTTGGAAATAAAGAGCTATTAATACCGTTATTGATAACTCTTATATTTAAGCGAAAGAGTAGATGCTCAAATCACGAACATTTGAGGAGTACTAACAGATCTAATAAATGCGAATGAAGTTAGCTAGTTAGTTAATGGTTCTGCTATAACTTCTTTCTCCTATTTTTCATTTTTAATTATCTTTCTTTTTTCTTTTCTTTCTTTTTTGAAATCTTGGATATAATTTTTTACAATATTTTTCCTATAAATTTCTGTTGAGTTTATATGCGATAAATCAATCTTTTGAATTTTTGCAAATAATTGTTTTAAAATCTTCAGGTATAAATATTTTTAAAATAATGGTAGATAATAAATAAAATAAAACGAATAATATAATAACAATGGCACAAGGATTTGATTTATGCTTAGTACCTATATTCAGTTATTGCCCCAGCAAAGTTGGATCCAAGTAATTCTTTTCGAAACGCATGGCATGAGGTAAAATACTGTATTTCTAGACTGACTATAATTTTCGTATTTATTTTATATGGTTTTTGTATGACAAAAACAATTTATTTTTTACATTTTTAACTTGAACTTTTCACATAATATTTAGTATATAATATTAGTGTCATATTTCATTTTTGAAGTACTTAATTTTTTTAGATGTTATCAATATGTACATAAATGTAAATCGTTATCATGTAATTCTGTGTAGAGCTGACTTTGTCATATCTGTTCAATATATTTTTTTCAATTTCAGTGGATTTCATATCTGTAAAACAAAGAAAAAAAATTATTGTGTAAATTATTTTATTTTTCTATAGACTCCTGAAAAAAATTGTGTATAACTAATATAAATATTTAATTCCAGGAAAAATGGGTTTTTTTTCTTAAATTCTACATGCATTGTGATCGGTGAATTTATTTGCTTTATATTAAAAAAAAACAAGTAAGAAAATTATAGTCGGTCTAGACCGACTATACGATACCCTATACCATGCGTTTAGAGGCCCTATCTATTAGGCCCAACTAACTTGACATACCAAATAAGCAAAAACCAAATTTGAGTGGGATTTTAATTAATTTTTTTGGCTGCAGATATGAAAAAGTTCATATCGGATGCTATATCTATATAGGGACTTGGTCCAAAAATGGACCGATTCTGATCATGTTTGGTAAAGTCTCTTGTATTTTGCAGAAATATATACAAACAAAATTTGAGAAGAATCAGTGCAATATTTTTGGTTTTTAATAGATTTAAGTGAAGATCGGGAAGCAGCGCTATATGGGGTCAAAGGGATCATTTTTGGACTACTCATTAATGGATGTAATTAACGCATACAAACCCAATTTGAGTAAGATCTATATGACTATTTGGATCTTATGGCAATTTATGTCGATTTCATATGGGTAATTTGTATGGGGGCTAGGTCTGAACATGGACCGATTCTCACCAATTTCAATAGAGTTCATACCATGGCCGATAGAAGCTTATCTACCAAATTTCATCAAAATACATTCATATTTGCGACCTGCAGTTTGATTACAAGCTTTACATGGACACACAGACGGACGGACGGACGGACGGACATTGTTAAATCAACTCAGAAAGTGATTCTGATTCGATCGGTATAATTAAAGATGGGTCTAGGTCAAATATTTTTGGTTGTTATAAACAACAGCACAAAGTCATTATACCCAAACCACATAGTGGTATAGGGTATAATAAAAAACATTTAAAACATAAAGCCACTTTTTGTGTATTTATTAATTATTGTGTATTTATTAATTATATTTTTTTTTTAATTTACTTCTAGAGTAACATGTTTTGCAGCTTGATTTTTTATGTCAAATTCATGACTTCTAGTCAATATTTCATATTTGATTTTGCCATTTGAAAATATGTATATATATGTGTGTGACAAATGGAATGCAAAAGTATTTGAAAAAAATTTGACAACTTATTTAAAAATGGAATTTTATTTTGAAATATTATAACTTCCCACTCAAAATCGAACCCTTAATGTAGAATATTTATATTGTGACTTACTACAACAACAATGACGATGCTGATGACTAACAAAATGATGGCAATCACCGACATTGAATAAACAATAAAAGAAATAAACAAATTTAAAAAAAAATAGAAAAACTTTTGTTTATACCGCACTTGTACAATACAAAACCATCAGAGTCAGCATTAACTTCAATGTTCTCGGCACACATAAAGTTTTTTATCTGCAAAATATTTTTTTTTATCTAACAACAACTTCCAGCCTTCAATATAAATTTTATTACAGTACTTTAATTTTTTTTTTTGGCAAATTTTTCTCGTACAATTTTATATGAATTTGAAAATTTATTTTTTTATCTCCCCCTTTTTTTGTAATAAAAAATTAAAGAAAGGTTTCATCTTTCTTTGTTTTGTTGAAATTTAGTGGAAATAAAATTATAAATTTATATAATTTGTCGTTGATTAAGGGTAAATTAAGTTAGATATATAAAATGACCATAATTTTTTTTAAGCAATGGTCCTTTAATTAAATGCATTAGAAATAAATGATTTCAATAGTACACAGAAAGAATTAATAGAGTTGCAAATATTTTAAAATAGATAATGGACACAGTGAAAGTTTTCGGGATGTAGTTGTTATTTTTAATTGAAAGCCTGGTTGCTTTAAACCTCACATAGTCGGTTAGATACCTGGGTAAATAACATGAGTTTTAACTTTGAATAACTTTGTTATGGGCAATTTTTTGGCCGCTTAATTATTTAATTTTTTCGTCAATAGTATTTTAATTCCAGTCGATGTGTTATTCAGCAAGAGCAGTGCTAGCCCAGACGATTTTTCTCTGATATCAGTGTTTTGCTTACAGGACGATAACAATTAAGATCAGCTTTAATTGGTCGTCCAGAAACAATTGGACCATATAGTTTTACTTTCGGATTGCTAATGATCTCTTTAGATATTTTGAAACTCTCCTGCTATTAAGTTATCCTGTATTTATCTCGTTTTATGGGGCCCGCCCCACCAAATGAAATTATGGATTTATTCACAGAAAATTTCTCAAAAATATTCTTCTGCTTATGACTGGCACCAAATTATCTATTATTTTGGTTTTTAGCTCATCATAAAATTTTATTCTTACCATTATTTTATGAGAGTTAAAAGAAAACGTTAGAATCTTCAAATAATTAAATAGCGTTTAAGATTTTATACATTTTGTTTCACACCTTCATCTACTTTTATTGTTTTGGTTAGCTCTGGTAAAGAAATTTTAAAGTTTTTTTTTATTTAATTGTATTTTTTGCAACAACTTTGTTATATATCAGATGGTGATTTCGGAAAGAATACTTAAATTTAGGGCTAAACGCGATATTATTAAATACCAAAATTCGTAAATTTACATTACTTTGTAGAAGTTTCAAATGTAATAGCACTCTATTTTATATAATTTTTTCTTAATAGGTTCAAAAGTTAATAAAATGTTATGATTATTTGTAAAAAAAATTCCTTTTTTGAAAAAAGTCTAAACATTATTGATTTTGCAAAAAAAAAAAAAAAAGTACAAAAAAATTTTTTTATTCTTTTTTAATTTTTTTTTCGAAAGACTGAAGAAATAGTTATCGAAACTATTTGTGTAAATTTTACTAAGAACAATAGGTAAAAAGTTACATGAATGAGAAAAAAAAACCAAAGTTTCAAATGTAATGACACTCTATTCTATTGTTTTCTTTATATAAGGTTTGGAAATTATTAAAATTGTTATTTAAAAAAAAAAAGTTTTGAAAATAGACAAAAATAATTATTGATTTTGCAAAAAAAAGTAAAAAAAAATTTTTATTTTTTTTTAATTTTTTTCCGAAAGACTAAAGAAATAGCTATCGAAACTATTTGGGACAAATTTTATTAAGAAAAATATGTAAAAAGTTACATGGATGAGAAAAAACACCTGCGTGGTCAAAATGTCAAATTTTGACCCCTCTAACTCAGAGAGTTCTGGACCGATCTTGTTGAAAAATTGTGTCTAATTTACTATCCAATAGAACTAAAGCAAAAGTTGCATCATTTAACATGAAACGCCCCATACTGATTGCGTGATATAAATTTAGAAAATATCTCTTTATTTTTTTAGTTACTAATAATGTAAAATGTTTAGTTTTTTTAGTAAGCACTGTTTATAAGGCTAACAATAAATAATACCAGTGCTCGGTAGACCAAAAACTTCTCAATCGACTTTAAAGGTAAGCGCAATTATGGCAAGCCACTTTATTAAGTTTATAATGATTTCTTAGTTTAATAAGGTAGATTAGTCATTCAAAATTCCTACAAGGATTATATTCATATTAACTAAATAAAGAAATAAAAAAATAAAGAAACATCTTCTAGAAAAAAACATGTTTGAAATATTCCCGTAAGCCTTTTAATATTTATAATATTCTAGAGACGTTAAAAAAGTACTAAGTAAAAACAACCATAGAACTTCTTGTTCTGTCACATGACACAAAATTAGTCCTGATAAATATAAAATTTGGGTGGTGAAACCAATAAACTTATCATTTTCTGTATGTATTTTGTAAAACACTTAAAATGCTAAAATGATGTAAAAAATTATTTACCTTTAAATAAACAGTAATTGGATTTTGAACATCATGTAACACGTTCTCATTATACCCTATACCACTATGTGGTTTGGGTGTAATGACTTTGTGCTGCTGATTATAACAACCAAAAATATTAGACCTACACCCATCTTTTATTATACCGATCGACTCAGAATCTCTTTCTGAGTCGATTTAGCGGTGTCCGTCCGTCCGTCCGTCCGTCTGTGTGTCCATGTAAACCTTGTAATCAAACTGCAGGTCGCAAATATGAACATATTTTGGCGAAATTTTGCATATAAGATTTTATCATCCGTGGAATGAAAGCTATTGAAATTGGTGAAATTCGGTGTATGTTCAGACCTAGTCCCCATACAAATGACCCCTATGAAATCGACATAAATAGCCATAAAATCCAAACTATCATATAGATCTTAGTCAAATTGGGTTTGTATGTGTTTGTTATATTCATTAATCAGTAGTCCAAAAATAATACCCTATAGGACAATTCTTAGTCATAGGCCCCATATAGAGCTGCTTCCCGATCTTCACTTAAATCTACAAAAAAAAAAAAAAAATATTGCACAGATTTTTCTCAAATTTGGTTTGTTTATATTTTTTCGAAATATAAGTGACTTTACTAAATGTGATAAGGATCGGTCCATTTTTCGACCTAGTCCCCATATAAATATAGGACCCGATATGAACTTTTTCATATCTGCAGCCAAAAAATTAATATCAATGGCACTAAAATTTGGTTTATGCTTATTTTCTATATCCAATTAGTTGGACCGAAGAGATAGGGTCTCTGAACCATGGTATAGGGTATCGTATAGTCGGTCTAGACCGACTTTAATTTTCTTACTTGTTTAATTTAAAAACTTTTTTTATTCGCATACAAAACTTGTGTTTTAAGCTTAAAAGATTAGCTTTATTTTTTTTTATATCTTTTTCCACATAAACAGAGAAACACATACATACAGTCAATATTAAACATTGCTGTGAATTATCATATTTAGTGACGTACATTACACATACATGAACACATTTAAAAACACATTTTTGCTTATTAGTGTGGTCTGACTTTATGAAACCTGATTTATTGATAAACTGTTTGAAGCGTAAGGTTTATACTTTAAACAGTACTCGATTAATGTAATAGTAATATTGGTTTGTTGAGGTGAATATACAAAAAAAGTAAGAGTCTTAAATCTTTGATACCTATTTCACGGGTTTTAAACTCAATATTATAACCAATAATGGGTACTTGCCGATTCTTAGGGCCGTATGCAGAAAAATTAAAGTGTACTTCAAGTAGATTTTATTGTGTGTTTTTCATAAAAAATTTGTTGATAAAGTCTACTTGAAGTACACTTTAATTTTAAATTCTTAACATTTAAATTCTGATACCATTGACTAGAATTTTTAAAATTTTTTTATTTATTGTTATTATTAGAGATGTGACGGATAGTGATTTGGCCGGATAACCGGATATCCGGCAAGATGCGAGGCCGGATAGCCGAATATCCGCCGGCCGGATAGTAAATTAAAGATTTCATTATTTCTAGTTCGGCAGGCAATAACGCCGCGGTTACACCTTCAACTTTTGGTTGAAAGGCTTTTACACATACTGCTTGTCAGAATTCGTTGAAACTGGCAGCTGTGACGCAGGCTGTATGCAACAGGTTGATCAACTTTGTTGTTTATTCATTTTATTTTAAATATTTAGTTAAATTTTTAGTTAAAAAATCACTTTAATTTTTGTTTTAAAAAACACACACGTTTTAATAACTTTTCCACCAAACAAATCAAATGAATATGACACAGATGTTACAAATCAGCTGTTTAGTTGGTCAACTGGTTGAAACGCTGGTTGAAAGAGAAAATCGCAAGCAACCGCCTTTCAACTTTAAAATGTGTAAGTGTATTAGTGGAAAATTCGGAGTTGAAGGCAACTAGTTGAACGTGTAACCCCCGGGTAAACGACAATAAACGGGTGGAGCGATGTTAGTTATCTTTGGAAAATAACGTACTGCAGTCTGGCAATACTGAAAATCAACAAATTAAAATCTGGCATTACTGAAAATCAACAGCTGATTGTTTCAATTATTTTACTTCATAATTTGTACGAAAAGAGCAGAGAACATGTCTTCAATGATAAGAAAATCGCCTATTTGGCAATATTTTGAAATTAAAAGTGAAAATAATAAGTTTGCTATTTGTTTATTGTGCAAACTACCAATTTCTCGTGGTGGTGAAGGAAAAAAAGCAGGTGCGTAAGAGTAATGTTTTTTTTGCAGCCTATTTAATAATACAACCTACAAGTTTCGAACCATATACTTATTAATTTTAAATCTTCCCCCAGGCACATCTGCTATGAGCAATCATTTGAAATTAAAGCACCCAGAAAAATTCATGAATTTGAATAAAGATAAAATAAACGACGCAGCTACGTCGCTTGCGGAGCCTGTCAACGCTTGTACAAGTTCCTCTTCTACAAGGCAACAGACTTTGTCAGAGGCGTTCGATAGAAAACTGCTTTGGGACATAAATAATGCAACTGCGAAAAAATACCATTATCTCATAGCAGAAATGATTGCACTGGATAATGAGCCACTTTGTGTCGTTGAAAGAGTTGGATTCGCAATATTACTTAAGCAAGCTTTACCACGCTATGAATTGCCAAGCCGAGCCTTTATGACCCAAAAAATAATTCCCGATATTTACAACCGAATTTTCAAAAAAATCCAAACAAGAATTTCAAGTGCTGTCGCAGTTTCTGTCACTTCTGACATGTGGACGTGTTTGCGCAATAACTCCAGCTTTCTGAGTTTCACAGCTCATTGGCTTTCTGCAGAATTTAAACTTCAACACGGAGTTCTAGCTATGAAACCGTTTTCAGGATCTCATACAGGAGAAAACATAGCAAATGAACTCAATAGTATTACATCTCGCTGGGATATTGAACAAAGCAAAATACATGTTATTGTTCATGACAGTGGCGCAAACATGGTCAAAGGCGTTCGAATGGCGGAGTATAATTCCGCCAGGTGTTTCATTCATTCGCTTCAGAGGGTTGTGCTTGAGTCTTTAAAGGTACAACCTGAAGTAATGGACTTGATTGCCAAAGGTAGACGTATCGTAACTCACTTCAATCATTCAGGTTTAGCAAAAGAAAAATTGCTGGTGCTTCAAAAAGAACTATGTTTACCAGAGCATCAATTGGTGCAAGATATAAACACGAGGTGGAATTCCACTTTCTATATGATGGAACGCTTATTGGAACAAAAACGTGTTATCTCCCTTTATGTGTCTGAAAACGACACACTTACTAATCTAACAACTCGTCAGTGGTGTTTGATGGAGCAGTGTGTACAACTTTTGAAGCCGTTTGAAGAAATAACTAAAATTACAAGTGCTGGCCTCTCCTGCATATCTGAAGTTATACCGCATGTAGCTGCATTAAAAAAATTCTTAGACAAGGACGAAACTATACGACGAACAGCGGATTTACTTAATATGAGAGGCTCCTTAAAAGCGCAATTGACACCTCGTTTTATTTCCTTAAGTGAAGATCCAAAATACCTTATTGCAACTTTTCTGGATCCCAGATTTAAGGCTAACTTTTTGGGAAAAGTTGAAGCTGAAAGAGCTCGACAGACTATTTTATTGGAACACTTAAGAATGACTTGCGACACGTCTTCCATCAGTAGTTGTTCATCGACGTCTTCAACTAGACCTAAACAGTTACGATTAAATGAAACTGATTCAAATGTAGCTCGTGAATCTCACGAAACATTTTGGGATTGTTTTAATGAAGTGGCAGATGAAAACAACATTCAGTCTAGCGATCATGAGAAGAACCAAATTGCTACCGAGATTGAATTCTTCTTGAAGGAAGTTCGAATTGATCGCAGTCAGGATCCTTACGCTTGGTGGTCGTTTAACTCCAAAAAATACCCAATTTTAACGTCTCTTACTAAAACGTTCCTTTCAGCTCCTTGCAGCAGCGTTTATAGCGAAAGACTTTTTTCGGAAGCTGGCTTGGTTTACGAAAACAAGCGAAATCGTCTATTGTCTGCGAACGCTGAAAATTTAGTTTTTATTCACCATAATCTACCTCTTCTTAATTTTGAGTATTAATGTCAATCGTTGTATTAATTGGACGTTTTTTAAGTTTTTAGTTTAAACATAAATTTTTCAGTAAAGTGAATATCTCAAAACGTATTTTAAGTTTTTGAAAGATAATTCTTTCATCCAGTCTCTCTGCGTACGGACGTTTAATCGTTGTTCTCCACTAAAAACAAAAATTTAGTGATTTAAAGTGGAAATAAATAATAAAAAACCTAATTATTGCAATTTCTTGTTATCTGCACATATAAATATATAAACAAAGAGAGCAATACAGTAATTGAAACAAACATATAAACTTATTAGTTTTGCTAAATTTACATTTATTGAACTTATATCAAACAATAATATACCAAATAAATACAAACTTTATCATCAAAACAAACGAGAAACCACAATCTCTTTAAGAGTTAAACAGAACCAATTTGAATAAACGAATAAGCTAATGTCTACATACAAAACAAAATCCAAAGCAAAATCAAACAAAATAAACCAAAATAAAATCAGCAAAATGAATACAAAAGAACAAAACAGTGCAACAGCTCAGGGTATTCTTGATCAAAATAATATACCAACAACAAGTTTACCAAATATTACTACTCCCGCGCAAAAGAGAATGAGAGATGTTCTACAATCCTCTCTTCTTGGTAATGTAACAAAAACACCAAGACTAACCGATACAGAATCACCACTTAAATTCATAACAATAATGGACAAGCGATTTGACAAATTAACAGAACAAATACAAACAATAATGCAAACAAAATTTGTGGAATATAAAAACGAACTCTTATGTGAGCTCGATAAGAGATTCGATGAAATAAAGAGTGATTTAAATGCAATTAGAAGTAGAGTAAATAAACTTGAAACAGAGAACGCTGAAATGAAACATATGAAAGACGATATACTTGATTTAAAACGAAAAATATTAAAACAAGAGAACTCGGTAGTGGCCGGCGGTATACGAATTCGTGGTGTACCCTACTATGATAATGAAAATCTTATTGACATTTTTAGTTCTATATGTGATAATTTAAAAATCGATACAACTCAACTAGAAAATATATATAGACTAAAAAAAATATATAGAGAAAATAAACCATACTCACCTAGTGATGAAGTTATAGTTGCTAAATTACATTCTCCGTACGAAAAAAACTTTCTTTTAAGAACAATTGCTAAGTTTAGACGAGAAAATAAAATTACGTTGTGCCAAAAACATGCTGGTTTTAATTGTGATGATCCGATATACGTAAATGAAAATTTAACGCCTTATAATCACAAAATACTACAATCCGCCTTGAACTTAAAAAAAAATAACCAGATTAAAACTACATTTACTGAACGTGGACTCGTATTCGTAAGGAAGTTTGATTCGGAGGAACCAGTACTAATTGAATTTATTGAACAACTAAACCAGCTTTTTCGTTAGCCAAATGATGTATACTTTAATATTACTATCTTGCTTTTTTTTACCATTTTTTTATATAATTGTTTCTATTAATTTGTGCTTCGTTTCAATTAATTCAATTTATTATTTTCTTAATTATATAATTTTTAATTTAAACATATGTTCAATCAAACTTAACTTATATGATTCAACTATTTTCTTATTAAACACTAAAATAAATCGTGTACAATTGAGCGTTGCTGTTGGTACGTATTTCTTTAATGATCCGTATGACTTTGTTACGTAATAATATAACATTTTCCAAAGACAGTACTGCAAATATGGTTAAAATATTGGCTAAACAAAAAAATGGTCTTAAAATTTGCCACATAAACGCACAGAGTCTCGCAAGGAAAATTGACGAGTTTCGACACATTTTTGAAAATTCTGGTGTGGATATTGTATGTGTATCTGAAACCTGGTTTGACGAATCTATCACAGATACTTTGGTATCAGTAGACGGCTACAATCTTTATAGAGCTGACAGAGCAGATGGGTACGGAGGAGTAGGCATTTATGTCAGAAGTGGATTAATTAGCAAAGTTAAACGCAGAATTGGTAATGAAAATGATAAAGTAGAACATTTATTTTTAGAATTGTGTGCAGCTGGAGGCAAGATTCTTATTGGTAGTGTTTATAGACCAAATCGTAATATAGACCTTGGGAATTTCTATAAAATGTTGGCGGAAGATTTTATACCTTTTTATGATAATATTATATTAACTGGGGACTATAATTCAAACCTGCTGGAAAACTGTAGTATGGTCGAAAATATGAAATCTCTTGGTCTTACGCCCGTGAACACGCATATACCAACACATTTCACTACCGTTAACAACTCATTACTAGATTTATTCTTCGTCTCTGATGAAGCAAACACACTGATGTATGACCAACTATCTGCACCTGGTTTTTCTAAACACGACCTAATCTTTATAACCTATGATATTCCTTTAGAAGTTCCTAAGAAAACAATAGAATTCAGAGACTTCAAAAACACAAATTTCACTCAGTTGGAGGAAGCGTGTTGCCAAATCGATTGGAACTCGATATACTTTATGTTATCTGTAGATGATCAGCTGGCCTTCTTGGAACATCATGTCTCAGCCTTATATAATATTATTGTTCCGATCAAAGTAAAAACAATAAGCAAGCGACAAACACCATGGTTTACAGCGGAAATTAAAAAACTTATAGAAAATCGTGATAAAGCCTTTTTCCGATGGAAGCGGTTTAAAACAAACGCACTTCATGAACTTTATCGCACAACCAGAAAAATTGTCAATAAAAGCATAACGAAAGCTAAGGCCACATACTATGCTGAAAAGTTTTCAACATCAATTAATGCAAAAAAAACATGGAAAACAATTAGAGAAATTGGGGTTGGAAAGAGGAAGGGTATAGAAGAACATTTCATATCAAGCCCTAATGAAATTAACGAGAATTTTATTAATATTCCAATGCCTCAAGCTGATCACTCATATTATGGCAACTATACCCCTAATTATGTCCCACAAACCCTTTTTTCATTTGACTGCGTTAGTCCCTTCGATGTACTTAAGAGCTGTCAATCTATAAAGTCTAATGCAATAGGAATTGACGGTATTCACCCTACTTTTCTAAAAATGCTGCTTCCCTTCCTTTTGCCGTATATCACGCACATTTTTAATAAAATAATTACGGTGAGTGATTTTCCCCAACGATGGAAACAAGCTAAGATCTTACCTGTACCAAAGTCGGCAACTGAATATCGGCCCATAGCTATATTACCATATCTGTCGAAGGCATTTGAACGGCTCCTTCATTGTCAAATAACGTCCTTCATAAATGATAATAACCTGCTTACCGACCGTCAATCTGGGTTTCGTGCCAAACACAGCTGTATTACAGCTTTAGCTGATGTAACAGAAGATATAAGGAGAGATATTGATGATGGCCGCGTGGTAATATTAGTGCTGTTAGACCATTCAAAAGCTTTCGATACGGTGGATCACACAGTTTTGCTACAAAAGCTTAAGAACATGATGCACTTTTCACCAACTTCTGTTGCACTTATGAAGTCTTACCTAGTAAATCGTTCGCAATGCATAGAAACTAATAAAATTGCATCGACGTTCCTTCCTGTGGTAAGAGGTGTACCACAGGGTTCTATTCTTGGTCCTCTCCTTTTCTCAATTTATGCTTCTGATCTACCTA
This sequence comes from Cordilura impudica, assembly GCA_963682025.1. NCBI lineage: Eukaryota > Metazoa > Arthropoda > Insecta > Diptera > Scathophagidae > Cordilura > Cordilura impudica. Next base: position 61,630,207 of record OY821518.1, on the reverse strand, counting down.
AACAGTTAATTCACTGCAATATAAGAATGTATGCTGATGACGTACAGCTATATATTAGCAGCAAGAAAGAAAAAATTGAAGATTGCAGTAGAAATTTGAATGATGACTTAGAACGTGTTTCTCGTTGGGCAGCTGCAAATGGACTGAGTCTCAATCCACAAAAAACAAAGTGTATTTTGGTGCGTAACAGATTGACAAGAATCTCAGACAATCTAAACATATATATAAATGATCAACAAATCGAAATCGTTGAACGAGCAAAAAATTTGGGTGTTATCTTTAATAAAACATTGACTTGGTCAGACCATGTCGCTGCTGCCTGTGGTAAAACGTATTCGATGTTACGAACACTTTGGCCTACCCAATATTGTACACCAATTAATATACGCTTGTTACTTGTAAAGACATACTTAATACCAACACTACTATATGCATGTGAAATATTTGCAAGTTGCGATACTAAAAGTAAGTCCAGGCTAAATATAACTTTTAACAATATCGCAAGATACGTTTACGGGCTCAGAAGGTTCGATCAAATTTCATCTTATTCAAAGCAAATTTTCGGTGTCAATTTTGATGACTTATTAAAAATAAGATGTCTTACTTTTTTACACAAAATAATTAGTAACCAGGGACCAGAATATCTTTATAACCGATTGCGTTTTAGTAGGCTTCGGCGAAATAACAATTTAATTCAATTTCGGCACCATACGTTGGTATCTGAATGGCAGTTTTTCATACATGCAGCACGTCTTTGGAATGGTTTACCTTCTACAATTAAAGGAATCAGCAACGGCTCAATTTTCAAAAAGAAAATTTTACAACATTACATTTAGAAAATTTTTATTATTTTTTTTTTTTTTCTTCTTTCTTTTTTACAATGCACATATACTAACTTGCTGTTAACAAATATATATTGAAAATTTTTACTGTATACTTTTTATTTGTTTTTTAAATTATATATGCCACTTATAAATATCTATTATTTGTATATAAATCAATATTTTATTTTTTATTAGTAATATTTAATATTGTCACACTAATGTTAAGTTGTATTGTAAATCAAACTCCAACTAACATATTTAAACCTGTTCTGTTTTGAAGATTTCATGTCTTGTTGAACAGGATACCAAATTTAAATAAATAAATTTAATTTGTAATTTTTTGTTACTTTTTTACCTTTAAATAAAAGCTATTTTATTGTTAGTTACTTAATACAAATTTATTTGCTTAAAATAATTCTAAGAAAATATCCGGCCGGCCAGATACCGGATAGTAGCTTATTATCCGATATCCGGCCGAATAGTAAATTTAGGCCGGATATCCGTCAAACCGGATAGTTGCCGGATATCCGTCACATCTCTAGTTATTATACCCTATACACCTATGTGGTTATGGTATGTTGATTTTGTGCTGATGTTTGTAACTAACAAAAATATTTGACCTCAACTCATCTTTTATTATACCAATCGATACAGAATCACTTTCTAAGTCGATTTAGCGATGTCCGTCCGTCCGTCTGACTGTGTGTCTATGCAAACCTTGTAATCAAACTACAGGTCGCAAATATGAACATATTTTGATGAAATTTAGTATATAAGCTTCCACCAGCATATTGAAATTGGTGAAAATCGGTTCATGTTCAGGCCTAGTTCCCTTACAAAAAATGCTTTACAAAAATGATTTACATTTTCATTGAAATATTGAGATCTATTACAGCAATACCAATAATTTTAAACAATGAACTGCCCGGGATGTCAGTAAATTGTTTTCGCTAAAAATGACAGACGATCATCGCTATATCGACTCCACATGATAAACTTTATGGGGTATATACATTTTTATTTATGTTTGCGCGTTTTCATAGTCCTAAATGTTAACAAACTGTGGCGCTTTGAGATATTTAATTTTGAAGTCAATTAAGATATTTTGTATTGTTGAAGTATCTGCTTAGTGATTTCAAAAATCAATTCAAATACTTTGTGTTTCTAGATTGATTAAACCTTTACTCTTGCGTTTCTATGCAATGTATCAAAGCAAGTTAAACTTTATCCTTTTAATAACCAATAACTTAGGCAAGCCACCCTTATGACGGCAAAATGTTGTGACTTTAACAATAACTCATATATTGCCCAACATGAATTTCCATTTTCAACAAAATTGTCTTAAGTGCTTTTATTTTCAAATAGTACACTTTGTTTTTTCTTTTTTCTTTTCAAATTGAAGAGCATATTTACATTTTAAGTGACATGATTTAAATAATTTATTTTATGTATTTATTTTTACTGACTGTTACATTACCAGTATCCACTAAAGAGATTATAGTAACTTAATACTGCGAACAAAATTATGAGTACTGATGAAGATTAGAGTGAATATAGATAAATTCTTGTAAAGCAGCGTGGCCGATAAATTTATTTTGGCTGTGCTCGAGGAAACACTTTCATGAATAAGAAAGATATTATCATTGAAATTTGAATGACTGATGATATCATTCCACAAAACAGGGAACATTTAAATTTATGTGGCCAATAGCAGTTTTGGTGTGAGTAAAAAAGGCTTGATGAATTGGTGAAAATCTGTGCATGACCTAATCTCCATACAGATGGCCTCACAAAATCCAATTTGAAATATAGATCTTAGGCAAATTAAATTTGTATATGTTTATTACATACCTTAAGGAGTGTTCCAGTAACAGTTCCTATAGGTAAGTTATTTGTCATAGAAGGAACACAAAATTACTTTCCGCTCTTCACTTAAGCCTATTAGAACCGAAATATTTGGTATGCATATTTTCTTTGCAAAAATAAGTGATTTTTCTGAGTATTGTTAGAATCGGTTCATTTTTCGATCTAGTCCCCATATAAGTATAAGATCCGACATAATTTTTTTTTTCAGATCTGCAGGCAAAACAGTGAATAAATGTTCCACTCAGATTTGGTTAATGCTTAATTTCTATGTCCAATTAGTTGGATCTAAGATCAGTTCTCTAAACCTAGATCGACTATTTTTTCCTTAATCTTCTATATCTTTTTTTTAATTTATAAATGGAAGATTAAGTACAATAAATTAAGTGCAATCTCGTTAAAATGTTTGCAGTTATTCCAAATATCTGGAGGTAAATCTATTGATTTCATTTTTAACTTTAGTTGTGTACAAGACATTGTAGATATTATTACATATCATTAACTCATGTGCAACTGTAATCATTCTAAGAGTTTTTAACTGGTAGAGTTGCTTGTGATCCCCCTAAGTTGTAATCCACAGGGATTAAGGTATAGCTTTAACTCCTATATATAAAAATGGAGTTATGTATGTTTATTTGTGCGTTTGTACGTTTGTTTGTGGTTTATAGGAGACTACACTACTGGACCGATCGTCTTGAAATTTTTACGGTATGTAACTGCCCATCCTGGAAGGAAAAATAGGCTAATTTTTTTTTTTGATTTTTGGATTTTTAAAATTTTTTCAAAGAAAGAGCGGGATCGGACCAATGGGAGTGGCCCCTCCCATAAATATGAAGTACTATGAAAATGGCATTCTTGAAACTTTTAACAACTACATTACTTACCAATGTGAGTAATTGTGGAAAATATGGGAGGAGCCGTGAAAATCAAAAATCGCCAAAACCGAAAATCGGGAATAACAAAAAGCGCATAAAACAAAAATCGCGAATAATAAAAATCCGGAAAACAAAAGTCGCCAAAACAAAAATTAACCAAAAATCGCGAGTATCAAAAACATAAAAAACAAAATCGCCAAAATCAGAAATCGCCAAAATCAAAAATCGCGAATAACAAAAATTCCCTTAGATCAAAAATTACAAAAAAAAAAAAAAAAAATCGCTAAAGCCAAAAATCGGCAAATTCAAAAATTGCCAAAATTAAAAATCACCAAAATCAAAAGTCGCAAAAAACCAAAATCGCCAAGACCAAACACAGCAAAAAAATATCGCCAAGTCAGAAATCGCCAAAACCGAAAATCGCGAATAACAAATTTCGAAAAAATAAAGAAACACCCAAATCGAAAATCGCTAAAAACGAAATTCGCTAAAATCAAAAATTGCCAAAATCTAATATCGCAAAAACGAAAAATGAAAAAATCCAAAATAGCCAAATATAAATAAAATAGTTTTCTATAAAAGTTATTCCCAGTTTTTTATTTCGCTAAGGTGGGTGTAGCAAAGCGCATCGTGTTATAGCTGATATGTTATATGTAAAAGACAAAGTATGTTTGTTTATTTGTTTGTTGCTTATAGTAGCTAAACCATTGTACCGGTGTTCCGGATATTTTTACTGAGTCTTGCTGTGTATCTGAAAGGAACTGTGGCAATACATTTTTTGATATTTTTGGTGGGCGTGGTACCTCCGATACAAAGTGCATTTTTGATATCATATACATTGAGTACTAGAGCTTTGCTAATTTGTATGAGGTCTCCTATTGTTAAAGTTAGTAGCGATGCCGATGGGCGTTGGACGAGCTCGGATTAGTGGGCTTGGCACCTCCTTTACAAAGTAGTTATTCAATATCTCGATGTCATCTATTTTAAATGTGATTAGGTGAAAAAAAATGTTCGTGTTCGGAACAGTGGGAGTGGCACTTTTGATACAAAGTTAATATATTATATAATATAATTAGAGTACTGTAATAGAAAAAGGCTAGGCATTTTGTATGAGTCCATCAGATGTTAATGTGGGTAGTCAGATAAAAAATGGACTTGATATGATAAGTGGGCGTGCATCTCCAATAAATAAAATGTGAACACTTATAAAACGAAAAAAAAAATCTTCAAAATGAAAAATCTGAAAAAATCGCTAAAAAGAAAAATCACCAAAATCAAAAATTGCTAAAATTAAAAATTGCTAAATGATATAAATTCAAGGCCAATCAGTAAATATTGCTGGATTTAATTTGAAAAACCATGTTTTTTGATATGCAGCTATATGCAGCTTTAACCAGAGGACAAAGGCCGAAAGATGTGATAATTTTTGTACCAAATGAAAAATAAAAAATATAATATATCAGCAGGCATTGGAATAAAAAAAAAAAATTAAATCTATACTAATATAAAGAGGTAATATGTGTTTGTTTGTTTGTTTGTTTGTAGGAGGTAATCTCCGTAACTACCCATCTGATCTTCCTGAAATTTGCACAGAGTCTTACTGCGGATATGGGAAGTGCTATACGCTATAACTTTTTTAATATTTTTAGTGGGCGTGGCACCTTCCACACAAAGTAAATTTTTAATATCATATACATATATTGAGTATTATGGTAGGGAGAGCTTTGCAAATTTGTGTGAGATCACCTTTTGTTAGTATTAGTAGTTACGCCGAAAATGGGCGGGATCGGAGAAGTGGGCGTGGTACCTCCCATACAAGTAATTATTCAATATTATATATCTCGAGTAGAGTGATAGAGAGAGCTTTTCAAATTTGTCTGATGTCACCTATTATTAATGTGAGTAGTCAGATGCAAAATGGGCAGTATCGGACCAATAGGCGTGGCACCTGCCATACAAAATAAATATAAAATGACATATATCTAGAGTACTGTTATAGTGAGAGTCTTGGGACTTTGTGTGAGCCCATAAGTTATGCATGCGATTAGTTGCACAAAATGGGCGTGATGGGAGCAGTGGGCGTGCACTGCACGTACAAAGTAAATATGTGATATCATATAACTGGTGTACTAAAAAATGGAAGCTTTGACGCTTTGCACGACACCATCAGATCTTAGTATGTGTAGTCGGACAAAAAGTTGGCGGGATCACACCAATGGACGTGGCACTCCCCATGCAAAGTAACTATTTAATGTCATATATCTGGACTACTTTAAAAGAGAGAGCTTTGTGGCTTTGCGTGAGCCCATAGGTTCTTTGTATGATTAGTCGAACAAAAAAATGGGCGTGATCGAAGCAGTGGGTGTAGCTCCGCCCATGCAAAGTAAATATCTAATATCATATAACTGGTGTACTATAAAAGGGAAAGACTCGACATTTTGCATGAGTCCATCAGATATTAATGTGAGTAGTCCGATAAAAATTGGGCGGGATGGGATTAGTGGGCATGGCACCTCCTATGTAAAAAATATGAAGCACTACGAAGGAGACACTCTTTTGACAAGTTCATTAGTTATCAATGTGATTTGTCATGGAAAATATATCGCCAAAATCAAAAATCTCCAAACCCAAAAATCGCGAAAAATAAAAATCGCCCAAAAACAAAATTCTTCCAAATCAAAAATGGGCAAAATCAAAAAACGCTAAAAAAAAAAATTGCCAAATGATATTCTAAGTTCAAGGCCAACAGTTAAGTGTTGCCAGATCTAATATGGATAACCCATCTTCTTCTCATGGGCATCTACATCTACCTTGCTCCTGGGTAGGAACGCCGAAAAATCTGATAATTGTTGTACCGAAAGAAAAAACAAAAAATATTGTATGTCAGCATCAGCAAGCATTGAAATAAAAAATTTATACTAATAATCTATACTAACATAATAAAGATGTAATATTTGTTTGTTTGTTTGTTTCTTTGTAGGAGGTACTCTCCGTAACTACTCATCTGATCTTCCTGAATTTTTCACATAGTCTTACTGCAGATATGGGAGTGCTACAGGCTTTAGTTTTTTTTTTAAATATTTTTAGTGGGCGTGGCACCTCCCATACAAAGTGTATTTTTAATATCATATATATTAAACACTATGATAGAGAAAGCTTTGCAAATTTGTCTCAGGTCATCTATTATTAACGTAAGTAGTCAGACAAAGAAATGGGCGGGATTATACAAATGCGCGTGGTACCCCCACGCAAACTTAATATTAAATGTGATATATCTGAATTACTGTATTAGTGAGAGCCTTGGGACTTTGCGTGAGCCCTTTCCTAACGATTCGGAAGGGGGGAGGGGGAGGGTGTAGCGAAGCACACCGGGTTACATCTAGTATTATATAAAGTTTCAATAGCATAATTCGAAAACATAAATGCCAATAAAACATAAGTGTCAATAACTCCCGCTTTGCCGCAGCAAAACGCGACAGGGCATACTAGTTTACTTACTTTTCTTAACTTTATATTAGTTATTTTTCATATTTTTCGATAAATTTTTATTTATATTCATTGCACACTGTTTTATTAAAAAATCTTGTTTTTTATAACTCAGCCCCTAGAGGAACCGCGAATGAAATATTTTACAAAAAATTTCAAATGTTTTTAAAAATAATATTTAAGAAGCATTTTCAGAATCGAAACAAAAATATACATTTTGGGAAATGTGTTGTAGATTATATAGTATCAACTAAGTCTCAAAGTTTAATTCCATACTTTATAAAAATATCGGAATTTTTTGGTATATAGATTTGGTATCAATAGTCTCAAGTAGTGAAAAAAATTTGTGATTCAATTCGAGAATGATTTGGCAATAGCACTCATGTTCAAGATCTTGAAAACAAAATGTTTCAAAATTTTTTTCAGAATGTTTTTCCTTGGAAATTTTCAAATCAACTTCAATTCTTTAAGTTGAAAATGGAAATCAAAAAATTTTTCAATTCATTATATGGAAGGTTGTTTGGTATTATCATCAGTCAAGGTTTTGTTGTAACCATATATGTGTTTGTATATATATGTGTATATATTTAGAAAAACAATGTGCGATTGAATGAACTTCTATACAATCTTATTTCCATAAATATATGTGTATGTGTGTGTTAGTAACTTCAAACATGTGTATGTCATTTATTCAAATGAGTTTAAGTTGTTTGTAAAAAGGTTCTCAATTCCCCTAATTTTTTTTCCCTTTATTATTATAATAATACTATACAAATTTGTTTTATTTTTTTTCTTCATGCTTACATATACATACACTAAAAAAAAACACATTTTTATGGCAGACAGTCAGTTAGTGAATCTGTCATATTATAATGACTTCCACACTTCTGCACATGTACATAAGTGCTCGTATTTATAAGAGTTTTTGATGTTTCAATGATTTGGTTTGCTACGTTCTATTAAGGACTTTCATAAGTGCAATTATTTAACATTTGATTAAGGCGGTTGATAATGACTGTTGCTGCTGCCAGGAGTTTTCATATGAAAGTTTATGTTGAGAACATAAATTAATTTGCATGCATTAAGCTTGTCAGAGAAAATTTTAATGAGGTTGGAAAAGAGTTAAAAAAAAACTTAAAAGAAAGTCATATTAATTAAACAAATCTTTCTATCAGTAGTTAAAAAAAGCGGAGTTGAATGCCCTCTGTTGTGTGCATATAAAAGTAGTATATTTGAAAATAGTCACATCTGGTATTGAATCATTATTTTTTCGTGATTAATCCTTTAAAAATCAACATTATTTCTAAAAGTCGTCTGCCATATTTAAAGCGGCCAGACCTTATTACCGCAAAAACATTAAAAATCCCAATTGTTTTGTAATTCAGATTGATAATTACAATGATAATATTTTTAGAACATTTTTATGATCAAAAATTATTACGCTTGAATTGACTTTATTTGTTAAGTTAGTTAAATTCTTAGGAAATTTTATAATAAAATTTTATACTGCGTCTGCAACCGTAAATACTGTTTGCAAACATTTAGCAAATTTCTTTAAGTTTTTCTTAATTTACTTTTTATTTGTTATCGTCTTGGTAGTAAACACGTTCAAAAACATAATTTCCACTTTAAAAAATTTATGACGCCTTGATATTTATCTAATAAAAGTTGCTCAGCATAAAGCCGTACAACAGAAAATAAACTTTTTAAAAAAGCATATAAATGAACTCATACTTTTACCTTCTACATCGTAAGAAAAAAAAAAAAATCGAAAACAGTTAACGGCCTTAAAGATGTTATAACAAAAAATTGTTATTGGTAGGATATAAATGTTAGAAAAATTAGAGGCATACACAAATGAAGCATGTTTCACAATTTTTTTATTTTTATAAAAAAAAAATAATGATAGTAATAACAGAAAGCTAAAATTATAAACTTACCATTACTATAGGGGGTATTACACACAATTATTAAAAACAAAACCTATATTCTAAGAAATGGTATTTAAAAAAAAAGAATTTTTTAAGGAATTGTATTTAAAGAAAAACACTTCGTAATGACTCCTAGTAGAGCCCAGCCCTCGAAATTCGACTACAAGTTCTAGGAAATTTCATTTCTTCATTTAATAAATAATTTGTGAGAGCCTAAAGGTATTCTAATCTATTTTAACCTATTCACAATATTTGTTGAACACACAGAATCTATAATATTAATAGGCTAAGCGATTGCGTGTGGCCGATGTTTTGTTCCACCGTTTTATCCCGATTTTGACCAAACATATATTATTTGAAAGGTACTTCTTTTTAGCCGTTTTGCGGAAGTACAGATTTTAAAATTTGTCCCTTATTTAGAGTAAATTGCATTTAAAGTTGCTACTAACACATACATAAAATTATACGTATCTGTGTTTGATTAAATTTGTTAATGTGTTTGTTAATGACTTTTTTTAACGTCATTCACAATATTAATAAACCAAAAAATGTTGGTTTGCGAATTGGCTAAGAAGAAAAATAAAGCTGCCTAGAAGTTGCGCTCGAACTTCGAGTGCTGGAATCTGCTAGTATATATAAATAGGTTTGTCAATAACTAATTTTAAATCAGCCTAAAGGTATGCTGATAAATTTAAGCCAATTCACAATTCAATACCGGCCTTTTAGTATTTACTAGCAGATTCCAGCGCTCGAAATTCGAGTCCAGTTTCTAGGCAACTTTATTTTTCAAATTAGCCAATTCACAAACCAACACTTTTTTGGTTTATTTTTATTGTGAATGAATATAATCTAAATAACAAATACATTAACAAATTTAGTAAGCACACACGTAGCATATGTATAATTTTATGTATGTGTTAGTAGCAACCTTAAATGCTATTTACTCAAAAAAGAAAAAAATTTTAAAATCTGTAAATTCTGTGAACAGCTAAAAACAAATACCTTTCAAAAAATATATGTTTGGTCATAATCGTTACAAAATGGCAGAAGAAAACATCGGTCACAAGAAATCGCCTAGCCTATTAATATTATAGATAATAAACACACACAGTATGTGTTTTATGTACGTGAGCATTACTAAAAAAAAATAATAAATAAATAAAAATATTTCAGACGTTACAAGTCTAAAAAATACCTTTCAAATGAGATATGTTTGCTCAAAATTGGATATTAACTAAAATTTTTGTACCGGTCAAATGAATTCGCCTTGCCAATTAATACTGTAGACACTTTTTTCAGAAATGATAGTTTCTTAAGAAATGTTTTTAAGAAATAGTACTTTTCTAAGAATGGTGATTTTTTAAGAAAATACAATTTTTTAAGAAAAGGTTCTTTCTTATGAATTGGTACTATTTTAAGGAAAGGTATTTTCTGATATAAGATGCTTTTTTTAAAATGACCTTTTTGTAAGAAATTGTACTTTTTCATCACAGATATATTTTAAAGCAAATTTAATTTTTTAAGAAAAGATACATTTGCAAAAACATGTCTTTAAGGATAATTACTTCTTCTGAAAATGTTTATTGTAAAAAGCACTTTCTAAGGTAAGAAACTTTTGTTTAGGAATAAGTACTTCCTTAAGAAAAGATCCCATTTTAAGGAAAAGTAATTTGTGATGCAATATGCTTTTTAAAGTAATGGTATTTTTTTTAAGAAAAGATCTGTTTAAAGAAAATGTACCTTTTAAGAAAATAATTTTATTTAAGGGGGGTATGGTTTTAAAAACCATTTTTTTTTTGCATTTATTTTCTGAATGTACAACATATCGACAGTGTTGTGTCAAAATTGCAATTAAACTGGAGCAAAACTAACAATGATACAGCATTTCCAACGACCGGCTTTATATGGTATATCGCATATAAATCAGTTTTTAAAAAACTAAATCGATTTTCTAGCAAATAAATATTTGAAGTCCGTGAACATCATAACTTAAAATCTGCTTGACCGATTCTTTTGAAATTTTACACACTATTTCTGCACATAAATTAACAGGTAACCGCGAAGAGTTTTTTTTATTTTTCATTTTCTTCCCCATTTTTTAATAACAAATTTCCAAAAATTTATAGCAAAAATCGTGTTTTTCACTTCAAAATACTGAAAAAAAAATTTTAAAAGATGTAAGAAAACTCTTCGACACTTCCTCAGGAAACATGTCATCTTTTCAACGCATTTCGATTTTTTTGTTTCATATAATTCATATCTTCAAAACAAAGATATTAAAATACGACTTTTTCGATTTGAAAACCCACTCCTCTTTAAGAAAATTTACCTTTTTAAGAAGGACACTCGTTTAAGAAAATTTTTTTGCAATCTATTTTATATAAAATATGAAAAACATTAAGTAATTAACAACAACTTAGTGCATTGGTTTCCAATGAATCCAATAAAAAGAAAAATAAGAGTATATTGTTGTTTAGAAGTATGCATTCATCTTAATCGTTAAGCAAGTTTATAGTTAAAAAGTTTGGATAGTAGCTAAGCCGTCTAAGGTATCTTTCACAATATCTAATTTTTTCTTATTCTGTTGAAGCACTGCCAAGGTCACTTAGAATAGCATTGATTTTTTATAAACCATGGAGATTTTGTTATTAATCTTAAAGTTTTAGACTGGTATCTTCTTAAAAGTTCAATATTTGAATTACTGGAAGCTCGCCAAATGTTCGCAGCATAAGTTAAACTGGTTTAAGAACAGATTTATGCAATATAACTTTGTTTTCTAAGTTAAGTTCAGAATTTGCCAATTAGCCAATAAATCTTTTTGGATTTTATGTTGAGCTGGTCACGTTTTATTTTTATATATTCCTTCAAAGTTTGTCTTCTAACTAAGTTAAGTCCTAGATACTTAACTTTTTGAAACTTCTCTTCCTAGTGTAAATTGTAACATGAGCAGCCTTTTCTGCCTTAACTTTTATATCCCAGTTTTATAGCCAGTTTTGAATTAAATTTATTTACAGTTCAACAATCTTAGGTACTTGTATTAGTGATTTGTTAGATGCAAGAATAGCAGTATCTTCTGCGTATATACAAATATTCACCCTATCTATGGTTGGCATGTAATAAGTGAATATTGTATAAAGAAATGTGCCCAGTACACTTCATTGTGGGAAACCAGATTTAGGTCTTCAAAATTTTAATTTTCTTCATTTACATTAATATAGAAATGTCTATCAAGGAGATATGCTTTTATTTATAGACGTTTATAATTCGGACGGATTCACGTGTTTTATTGGTGAATCCATTTGACAGGGTACGTCAAGTAAGTGTAAAATTTCATCTATTTGATCTTTACTAGAAAAACAAAATGTATTAAAGAAATTCTCTAGATGATCTCTAAATTGACTGGCTTTACTTAAGTCCGATCTACATCATGAACCATTTGTACTTTTAATTGATACGTTTCTTTCAATGCGACGCTTTAGATAATTTGTAGCTTTCCAAATGATTTAATCACCTCTAACCTCTAACATCTAGAAAGACTTTTTTATTTTCAGTTTTAAGTTCTTTCAAAATTTTTGATAGATGATATGGTGCTCTGTTCAAGTTAGCTCTTTCTAAAGGACTTCTAGTATTTTCGTAAATTCTTCTCAGCTGTCGCTTGTTGGAAAATGTAAAATGGAAAATAGAAAATGAAAAATGGAGAATGGAAAATGGAATTTGAAAAATGGAAAATGAGAAATAAAAAACGGAACATGAAAAATGAAAAATGGAAAATTGAAAATGAAAAATGGAGAATGGAAAATTAAAAATGAAGAATAGAAAATGAAAAATGAAAAATAGAAAATAGAAAATGAAAAATGGAGAATGAAAAATGAAAAATGAAATATGGAAAATGGAGAATGGATAATGACAAATTAAAATTGAAAATTTGAAATCAAAAATGGAAAAGAAAATGGAAAATGAAAAATGTTAATTGAAAAATGAAAAATGAAAAAATGTGGAAAATGAAGAATGGAAAATGCAAAATAGAAAATGGAAAATGAAAAATGAAAAAAGAAAAATGGCAAATGGCAAATGGAAAATGGAAAATGGAAAATGAAAAATGACAAATTAAAATTGAAAATTGAAAATCAAAAATGGAAAAGAAAATGGAAAATGAAAAGTGTTAATTGAAAAATGAAAAATGGATATGGAAAAAGAAAATTAAAAATGAAAAATGAAAATTTAAAATGAAAAATAAAAAATTAAGAATGAAAAATGAAAAATGAAAAATGAAAAATGAAAAATGAAAAATGAAAAAAGAAAAATGAAAAACGAAAAATGGAAAATGAAAAATGAAAAAAGAAAAATAAAAAACGAAAAATGAAAAATGGAAAATTAATAATTACAAATTTTAAATTCAAAATAAGACTAAAAATAAAAAATTAAAAATTGCTAGCTAATTCAGATAAAAATATTTACAAATTTGCTTTTTTTAATCTCTGAAAATTTTGAGCCAAGAATCAGCTGATTTTTTTTTTTAATTACCATGAATTATCCCAGAACTTTCTTATAGGGATCAAACTTTGGGGGTTATAATGCTGGCTGCGTTTTATAATGAATTTCGTTAGGAATTTCTACTTTATTTAAATAATAGTATTGCCTTTTTCCAATAGTAATGAATTCTTTCTAAAGAAGACACGATCATTGTTTTTTATAACAAGAAATTTTAATAGATATAGGCCAACAAGAAAAGCAATTAACTTTAAATTTAATTGGTATTCGAAATTTAAATTTCAGTACCGACAACAGTTTTAAAGTGGTAGCCGTACTCAATATTGGCTGTAATATTAAGTTTAAGATGCAGGTGGATGGTATCAAAGGTACGGCCCAGCCGAATTTAACACTCTTCCTTGATTTGAAGTAAATTTTGCTTTTCAAGAAATGTCACCTTTACCAAATAGGTACTTTTTTTTTCGAAAAAATTTACTTTTTAAAGAAAACATACTTTATTAAGAAAAGTTCCTTTTTTTAAGAAAGACACTATTTGAAGACAATGCACTTTTTTAAAAGAATATACTTTTTTCAGAAAAAAGTATTTTTATGAAAAGCACATTTTTAAGAAATGATTTTTATAAGAAAGAGTTGTTTTTGAAATATTACTTTAATAAGAGGATGCATTTTTTGAGAAAAGTGTTTTTGAAGGCACTTTATTTTAAGAAATAGTTATTTGAAGAAAAGTACTATTGTAAGAACATCAACTTTAAAAAATGCTTGTTAAAAGCAAATGCTGTTTTTGAAAATATTGTCCTTTTTATAGAAAAGTATGTCTTTAAAAAGAGAAGGTATTTTTTCAAAGAATAAAAAACTATTTTAAGAAAAATTAATTTTATACCAAAAGGTGCTTTTCAATAGAAATTTACTTTTATGAGAAAAAATACAGTTTTTGAGAATATACAATAATATAAAGCCCGATACTTTTTTTTAAGAAAAGAAGCATTTTAAGAAATTGTTATTTTATAAAATATGCTTATTGTGAAAATTCAGTGTTTAAAGAAAAGTCAATATTTTAAGAAAAGTCGCTTTTTTTTCAAAAGGCAGCATTAAAAATATTCTGATTTAAAAATAAATATTTTTTTTATTGAAGGACTCATGTTTTGTATTAAAAAAATCAAAATATTTAAAATTTTGCGGGAGATAAAATATTGATTTGCATTTTTCTATTGTTACCCAGTTTTTATGAAATATACCACAATATAAATTCTGTCTATTAACACACCGTGAAATTTAGTATTATGGTGAGAATGGTAATTCGCTTGTATCTGGTGTTTGTGTTTTTTTCTGCTCTATATATTTTTTAATGAAAGCGATGGCAATTTACAGGTAGTAAATTTTTTTTTATTGAAATTAATAATAATAAAATTTTATTAAAATTTTAATAGTTAAGAAATATAAAAACTGATACTTGAGAGGAGGACACGTGTTCATTAAAACGTATGTGTAATATAAAGAGCAATTCGTGTTACTTATACGTTTTGAGTTGCGAACAGCACATCAAATTAGCTTTTATGTGAAATATGGAAAAAAAATATATCTGGGGAAACAACACACAATTGATACATAAAAAATTTTTTGGTTAATATGTTCGTATTCAGTTAAAGAAATCATTTGGAAGGGATCATCGACATAAAGTTTATAAAATAGTTGAAATCTGTAATGAAGCAAAAAAAAAAAAATCTGCGAAAGATATTCATTGTCTTGTTGATTTGTAGATTCATTACCCTATTTAATATCATTATGGAAGTAAGAAAAGACTTTTAAAACATCTCTGTATTGAAGTTATGGGTATATGTATATACATGTATATAGTTCTTATTGTTAGACATCAAAATTTAGGAATAGAAAATGTCTTTTTAAATATTTAAATTCATATCATCTTGTTAAATCAGTATTGTCTTACGATCCTCTTTAGGTGTGTAGATACCCAAACTAATTTAAAAGTGGTTTTCCCCAAATAGCTCATGTTTCTTTTATATTATTTTTAAATAAAATTTATATTATCAACTTTGGGCGTAGGTCCTTTCTGTAGTTATTATTGACTGAGCTCCAAAAAGATCTTATCAGGACCACACTGATTTTTTGCCTTCTTGTAAATTTCATTTGTGACCTTGTTCTATTGAATGAGACGTCAATTATGAATACATATTAATTTCTTTAAGATGAAAGAAAATGCGTCAGACCACTTTTTAATGTTTTTTTTCCTTTTTGTGGTGCCATGTTTTCATAATAATAAAATAAGAGTTCCAGCATTGAAATATACTTCTTTCTTGCTTTTTAATCAAGAAAAAAATTCCTTAGTGATTATTTCTTTATGAAAATGTTTATTTATGAAAAATTATTTTTTTTATTGAGACAAAGTAGTTTTTTAAAGCAAGAACTTTTTTCATTGTGAAAATTTTGTGCATTTTATAGAAATAACTTTTTTGTACTTTTTTAAGAAAAACAACTTTTAAAAGAAAAGTTAATTTATATGAAACTAGATGTAACCCGGTGTGCTTCGCTACAACCTCCCCCTACCCCTCCCCCCTCGGAATCGTTATGAAAGGGCTCACGCAAAGTCCCAAGGCTCTCACTAATACAGTAATTCAGATGTATCACATTTAATATTAAGTTTGTGTGGGGGTACCACGCGCATTTGTCTAATCCCGGCCATTTTTTTGTCTGACTACTCACGTTAATAATAGATTACTTGAGACAAATTTGCAATGCTTTCTCTATCGTAGTACTTAATATATATGATACTAAAAATTTACTATGTATGGGAGTGCCACGACCACTAAAAATATTTAAAAAAATTAAAGCCTGTAGCACTCACATATCCGCAGTAAGACTATGTGAAAATTTCAGGAAGATCATATGAGTAGTTACGGAGATTACCCCCTACAAACAAACAAACAAACAAATATTACCTCTTTGTTATGTTAGTATAGAATATTAGTATAGATTTTTTTATTTCAATGCTTGCTGACACTGATATACAATGTTTTTTGTTTTTCATTCGGTACAACAATTATCAGATTTTTCGGCGTTCCTACCCTGGAGCAAGGTATATGTATCTGCCCATGAGAAGAAGATGGATTATCCATATTAGATCTGGCAACACTTAAGTATTGGCCCTGAACTTAGAATATCATTTGGCAATTTTCCTTTTTAGCGATTTTTGATATTGTCCATTTTTGATTTTGAAGATTTTTGTTTTTTGGGCGATTTTGATTTTTCTCGATTTTTGGGTTTGGCCATTTTGGTTTTGGCGATATATTTTCCATGACAAATCACATGATAAGTAATGAACTTGTCAAAAGACTGTTGCTTTCGTAGTGCTTCATATTTTTACATAGGAGGTGCCACGCCCACTAATCCCATCCCGCCCAATTTTTATTGGACTACTCACATTAATATCTGATGGACTCATGCAAAATGTAGAGTCTTTCCCTTTTATATTACACCAGTTATATGATATTAGATATTTACTTTGCATGGGCGGTGCTACGCCCACTGCTTCGATCACGCCCATTTTTTTCTTCGACTAATCACACAAAGAACCTATGGGCTCACGCAAAGCCACAATGCTCTCGCTTTTACAGTAGTCCAGAAATATGATATTAAATTTTTACTTTGTATAGGTGGTGCCACGCCCACTGCTCCGATCACGCCCATTTTTTGTCTAACTAATCAAATGAATAATTTATGGGCTCACACAAAGTCCCAAGACTCTCACTATTACAGTACTTCAGATATATGGCATTTTATATTTACTTTGTATGGCAGGTGCCACGCCTATTGGTCCGATACTGCCCATTTTGCATCCGACTACTCACATTAATAATAGGTGACATCAAAAAATTTTTAAAAGCTCTATCTGTCACAGCACTCGAGATATATAATATTGAACTATTACTTGTATGGGAGGTACCACGCCCACTTATCCGATCCCGCCCATTTCCGGCGTATGTAGTAATATTAACAATAGGTGACCTCACACAAATTTGCAAAGCTCTCTCTATCATAGTACTCAATATATGTATATGATATTAAAAATTTACTTTGTGTAGGAGGTGCCACGCCCATTGAAAATATTTTAAAAAAATATAGCCTATAGCACTTCCCATATCCGCAGTAAGACTCTGTGAAAATTTCAAGAAGATCAGATGAGTAGTTACGGAGATTACCTCCTACAAACAAACAAACAAACAAACAAACAAACACACATTACCTCTTTATAATATTAGTATAGATATAGATGAGCATTTTTTAGTGTGTATACTTTTTTCAGAAAAAATATTTAAATAATGGTAGATACTTCATAAGAAATTATTTTATAAAAAAGTAACGTTTTTAAGAAAACGTTCATTTTAAAAACTGTATTATTAGAAGATGGGGTAAGTTTTGAGGGCACTTCTACGAAAAATAATTTTTGAAGACAAAAATTTTTTATGCAAAAGAAATTGTAATTTTTAAGAATATATATTATTTAAAGGAAAGGCGGCGCTTTATGGAAAAATACCTTTAACAAAATTACTTTTTCAAATTTGTTGTTAAAGAAGTAAACTTTATCCGCATAGATTCTGTTTTAGAGCTGGTATTTTTTTTAAAGAAATAATACGTTATAAGACAAAGTACTTATTTAAGAATTACATGTTTTATGAAAAAGGTCTTTATAAAAAAGTTAATTTTTTAAGAAAACGTTATTTTTTTGAATGTCGTTTTTCAAGAAAACGAACTTTTTGAACGATATATAAATATTTGAATAAATCGTACATTTTTCAAGAAAAGTTACCATTAAAGGAAAGGATAGTTTCTTAGAAATATTACTCAATTCATGAAATATAATTTTTAAATAGTATTTTTTTAACAAAAATCTTTGTCCAGTATCTGATGGTCGAAATGTAAATGTTTTTCAAGATCGGTATAACCAGAAAGTATAAAGAATAACACAAAAAATTAAATTTTATCTCAAATAAACTTCTATTAAAAATACCAATTCCGGCCAATGACGGAGTTTGTCTTTTGTGTTGATTTGTGAATTGGCTATAATTGATTAGCATACCTTTAGGGTCTTTATTTAATGAAAAAATAAAATTTTCTAGAATATGCACTCGAATTTCGTGGGCCGGAAACTGCTAGTTAAATATGTATATAAACACGAATGAAAAGAATGATCGGCCTTGGATATCTGAAACTAAATTTGGAAGAACATAAATTCGTATAAAATATCACTCTTCCTGAATGCAGATTTTATAAAAAAAAGGTTAAATTTGTTTCCAAGCCAATAATCTGCAATAAATGGAAGAATATACATACTTTTTCCACAACTAATAGGACTTTTTACTGCTCTTTTGGCTGAATGCCGTAGTATATATTTTAGTTTATGTATACAGGCTATGCATATGTGATTTTCATCTTCCTCTGTAGAAAATGTAACGTTCTTTAGAAACGTGGTATTAGAAGGCAGTCTAGTGTCTGTATTGGATTTTTTTGTTTGCTTTTAAGCTGGCAGAAAAAAAAACTAAATTTATTATCGTACTTAACGCTTCAATGGGCTCGTAAATGTTCTTTATTAAAGCCAATTGAAGATAGTGGGAAATGGAAAGCAATTCAAAGATTAATATAAATAAAAAAGGTAATATAGAAATGGCTTTTTCGAACTTTTATTTTTTGTTTTAGACAAAGCACTATTTACAAGCCATGATATGAAAATTGTATATTTTATTGTTAATGGTTTTTCCATTTTGATAATTATTTTATAATAGGGACAGTTGAAACATAAATAAATTGAAACACTAGATAACTATTTAGCTGTCCACTGAAAAAAGAAATAAATTGTGAACACCAAAAAGGGAAAATATTTATATTTTGGGAGGTTCTATATTTGTGTGTGAATATCTGTGTGCATTAATCTCTACTACATTCAGGGGAATACTTTTCTTGGCATTCTTCGGATTTGTGTGTGATTTATTGATATTTGGGACAATTGTTCCACATTTAATAGATATATCTGTTTTGATTCAAGGGCGGACCCTTTGTGTGGTATTATATAAAGTCAGTCATATTTCGAATTTCTAGCCAATACTTATTTAATCTCCATCATTTTATACTGATGTGAAATTTTTGCAGGTTGTGATTCTCATAGTAATATAGTATATATATCAGCATAATTGGATATGCTTATGGACTGAGAAGGTTATCCTCGAACATATTTCTTTGCGAATAATTCTTTTGGGCTATTTTTTTAAAATTTTTTTCTGAGCAATTCTTCATTGAGCGATATTTCCAAGAGCCGTCTTCCGCATGATGAATTCAACTTCAACAGAAGAGAAAATTAAAGATAATAGCGCTTTCATCTTCTATTATATAATATATCAAAATTTCTTACTTAATATGGTAATGATATTTATAATATTAATAGGATAGGCGGACTCTTGTGATGGATGATTTGTTCCACCGTTTAATTCCGATTTTGACCAAGCGTATATAATATGAATGGTATTTGTTTTTAGCTGTTCACCAGATTTACAGATTTTTAATTTTTTTCCTTTATTTTCAGTAAATTGCAGTTAAAGTTGCTACTAACACATACATAAAATTATACATATGCTAAGAGTGTGCTTATTAAATTTTCGAAGTGTTTGTTATCTTCATTCACAATAATAGTAAACAAAAAAGTGTTGGTTTGTGAATTGGCTACGTGGAACTATAAGGTTGCCTAGAAATTACACTCCAATTTCGAGCGCTGCAATCTGCTAGTGATATATAAATAAGCGTTCTTAATAAAATTCAGATTAGCCTAAAAAATTACCAGCTGCATAAAATGCATGAATCTTAGTTAGTAACTTGCATCGTTGAAGATTGACTAAATTAATATCTATACAGTAGAGGTAGGAATAGTTATCGTGCCTATACAAAAAAAACTTGGGTAACAGATTTGGAAAATCAGCCACTAAGTAAAAATTGAATAAGTACAAAAACAAACACTGTTCTATAAAATTGTGGTGGTTAGCAATAGTAACTGATAAACTTGATAAACAGAATTAGGAAATCTCTCGTATATTTCACTTAATTCAATGATATCAGATAAAGGTATGACATCCATTACGAGTACAAAGCAATGAGGTAAATAATTTACCGACTCTTATATGACCGATTTTATAATACAATTCTGTTATTTAGGATCCTCAATATAATATTCACAGTTATAGGATTGAGTCTGTTCAATAATATTTTAAGCAAAAACTGTATTGTAAAACTGTTAGCAATTTACCACCTTGTAAAAATGAAATTACCTTGTCTGAAAAACCGTAGATATATGATCACCTTCTCATTTCTAATGTCTTCGTCAAATTTATGCTGCTAATGATCATTGCAAAAAAAGTTGTTCTATTTCCGTACGTAATTCAATCACTACACCGTTCGGAATGTTTGAGTTTCTACGCATGCCTTTTGGTCTTAGAAATAGTTCTCAAACATTTTACGTTTCATCGATGAAGTATTCTTTGGCTTAGATTTTTTTTTTGCATACGTGGATGACATCGTGATTGCCAGTACCAATGAAGAACAACATTTAGAATACATAGAAATTATTTTACTCGACTCCAAAATTACACTAAACCCACTAAATTTATTTTCGGTACATCTTCTTTAGATTTTCTCAGTTATGAGATATCCTCAAAGGGAATCCAACAATCTAAAGATAGATTCGAAATCATTATTAATTTCGAAAACAAAATTCTATTAAAAAAATTCAAAAGTTTTTAGGCATGATTAATTACTATCACAGGTACATTCCGATGTTAGCAAGAGAACTTAGTTTACTACACGAAGTGCTAACATCCGCAAAAAAAATAAATAAATCTAAGATATTAAATTGGACAAATGCATCAACCACTGCATTTGAGAAAGCCCGATTCGTGTTTACAAAAAATACAGTTCTCACACAACTCGATAAAAATCTTCAACTATCACTGGCAGATGATGCATCAAATGTTGCTATTGGAGCTGTTTTACAGCAATCAACAAAAGAACATTGGGAATCTCTTGCACATTCTTCACATAATGAAATATTCAAGTTTCGATAGAGAACTATTAGCAATATATCTAGCAGTTAAACATTTCAGACACTTTTTGAAAGAAGAAATTTCACTATATACACCGATCACAAACCCTTAACTTTTGTTCTAATTTCCAAAACTGACAGATCACCGAGACAAGCACGCCACTTAGAATATACAGCACAATTTGCAAATGACATACAACACATAACTGGAAAACAAAACATCGTTGCTGACACTCTGTCACGTCTTACAGAAGTTGATGCAATTTCTACACAAGACATTAATTTTTCAACAATATTCGAGGAACAACAATCTGATGAAATACTTAAATCACTAATCAACTCTCCAAATTCTAAATTGTGCAACTTTAAGGAAATTTTGATTCCTGTTTTAAATATTAAAATTCTGTGTGATATCTCAAGTTATTCTTTTCAATAAAGTAGGTTTGGCCTAAGATGCGAAAAGAAATAAATGATTGGGCAGCAAATTATATCAATGTTAAAATTTAAATTGCACCAGGCAGATTTAAACACATTCATGTGGCTCTAGTAGGACCACTACTTATTTCAAATGATTTCCGGTATTTATCAACAATTATAGATAGACACACGATGGCTCGACGTATATCCTCTCAAGGACATTTCAACGAAAACTATAGCGGACACTTTCGTACAAAGTTATGTTTCACGTTTTGTAGTTCCTTTGGAAATTACAGTAGATCAAGGTACACAGTTCACTTCCAAATTAATTAATGAATTAACTAGTTTACCCGTTGCACATAAAATTCATACTTCTGCTTATCATCCACAAGCAAACGGAATAGTAGAACGTTTTCACCGACAACTCAAGACATCAATTGTTTCATCAGACAATTTATTACATTGGTCAGAACTTTTGCCTTGGATACTTCTCGATTTACGAACAGCTATTAAAGAAGTTACTGGTTGTTATTCTGCTGAATTAGTTTACGGTCAAACATTAAAACTACTTGGAGCATTGATTGTATCTAACAATAATACAATCAATACAGATCTAATTCTTCAAAAATTAAGAGAACATTTTTCGCACATCCGTTGTAAAATTATTCATCATAAAAAGATAAAAGTTATGTTCCAAAAGCTTTAGGTACTTGTGATTATGTATTTGTAAAAATTAATCGCTCGTCAGGACTTCAACAACCATTTGAAGGACCATTTAAAGTTATTTCAAGATTTGATAAAACATTTAACATTCAACATGTTAACACAATTAAACCCGTCTCCATTGAACATCTTAAACCATCACATATACACAATATACTACACTTAAAAATACACCCCATACCTCTTCAAACAGAAGGTTACTTTTAATATTACATAAATTATTTTAACTTTTTAGTTTTACACGTTTCACTGTTGGTGTATTCAGGGATTTATAGTAAACTTTCACGACGAATATATTTGCGGAACATTTTAACCCCTTAAATCCCTGTTTTAATGGTGGTTTTTGCTTTTTTAAGAATATGCCAGAGGTGGGAAACTTTAACCCCCCTCAAATGAAATTCTGATGTAAACTTTCAAAATGCCAATACACGTGTTTCTCTTTTTGTCTCCTCTATCAAAATTTATAGGCCGTACCTTGAAATTTTGGAAAAAATTTAATTTTGTTGTACAGTGTTATGGCTTGCACGCCATTATGCCATCCAGATATGTTTGCGGCACCATCATACCTTTGTCCTCTCAACATATTCATATCAAAGCCTAGGTCTTTGATTCTCTCAAGTAAAATTTGTGAAATCCAACTTCCTGTTGTTCCATTCATATCGACAAAGTATAAAAAATATTCTTTTAATTTGTATCAAACA
Organism: Cordilura impudica; assembly: GCA_963682025.1. Lineage (NCBI taxonomy): Eukaryota > Metazoa > Arthropoda > Insecta > Diptera > Scathophagidae > Cordilura > Cordilura impudica. The sequence goes on along the minus strand of OY821518.1, from coordinate 61,606,801 downwards.
TATGTCAAAAAATCTAACGCACAAAGTCCACTATATTTTAAACTCTTTGTTTTAACTCATATTCTCGGTCTGTATGTCTGTCTGTCTGCTTGTGACCATAGTCACGCACAGTCACGGAGTGATCTAAATGTCATTTCCCCTCATCCGATCGATCTGAATCTTGGTACATACACTTGCAGTGAAAACAAGATTAACTTTGACTCAGTCACGCACCGTCACGCACAGTCACATAGAGATTTAAAACGGTCAGTATGCTTGCTGTAGAGAAAGATTAACTTCGACATAGTCACGCACTGTCACGCATAGTCACTCACAGTCACGAAGTGATATAAACGTCATTTCCCCTCATCCAGTCAATCTGAAATTTGGTATATAGACTTGCTGTGACCACAGATTAATTTTAAAATAGTCACGGAAAGTCACGCAGATATTCAGAACTCACATGCATAAGGAAAGAAATAGGTTTAATAAAAACTTTGTTTTTATGGGTTAGATTATTTCCACTGATATTAGTCATTTTATCAGCTAATATATTAAAAAAAAAAACCAGCATCGTAAATAATTTTTACAATGGCTTACATTTATTAGTTCATTTTGTATAAACGGACTAATATAGTAGACTAGTATAGTAGTGCTTTTTCTAAACTATTTTTTAATATTTCATCACCTTTTGCCCTATATTTCAAAACAGCTCCAAGGTTTTCATGAATTTCGCTTGATTTTTTCACTGACAAGGTGCTTATTATTGAGAGAATTGGTTTTGCTTTACAAAAATGGGAAAAGGAATGCCAAATTATAGGAAAATACCTGTTAGGTCTATAGGAAATGCATGCTAAATGGTAAAAATGCATGTCAAGTGCATGTTTTTGTTTTTTCGAAGGATTTTTATACCCTATACCACTATGTGGTTTGGGTATAATAACTTTGTGCTGCTGTTTGTAACTACCAAAAATATTTGACCTAGATCCATCTTTTATTATACCGATCGAATCAGAAACACTATCTCCGTCCGTCCGTCTGTATGTCCATGTAAAGTTTGTAATCAAACTGCAAGTCGCAAATATGAATATGTTTTGATGAAATTTCGTACATAAGCTTTCGTTGGCCATAGGATGAACGCTATTGAAACTGGTGAGCATCGGTCGATGTTCAGACCTAGCCCCCATACAAATGACCCCTACGAAATCAACATAAATTGCCATAAGATCCAAATTATTCTATAAATCTTAGTCAAATTGGGTTTGTATGTATTTATTACATCCATTAATCAGTAGTCCATAAATGGTCTCTATGGGACTACTCTTAGTCATAGGCCCCATATAGAGCTGCTTCCCGATCTTCACCTAAATCTATCAAAAAACAAAAATATTGCACTGATTCTTCTCAAATTTTGTTTATATATATTTTGCAAAATACAAGAGACTGTATCAAACATGGTCAGGATCGGTCCAATTTTAGGCCTAGTCCCCATATAGATATATTATCCGATAAGAACCTTTTCATATCTGCAGCCAAAAGAATCAATAAAAATCCCACTCAAATTTGATTTATGCTTATTTTCTATATCCAGTTAGTTGGGCCTGAGAGATAGGGTCTCTAAACGCATTTTATAGGGTATCGTATAGTCGGTCTAGGCCGAGTATAATTTTCTTACTTCTTTTTATTTTCTGCTTTTAAAATCATTTTTCTTAATTCAGCATGCAATTCCCCTACATTTAAGAAGCAAATTTTTCTCATTTCTAACAGAAAAATTCCCATTTTTAGGAGCTCAAATTTAGCAAATATTTTGCCATTTTTGACATCCATTTTTATCATTCGGAATGCATTTCCTATAAACTTAACAGGCACTTTCCCATAATGTGGCATGCATTTTCCCACTTTTACCAAGCGCTTCCCTTAGTCCCCTTGTTATTTCTTAGTTAATTTAAATTTCAAAGTTAGTTTTATTTTAGAATAGTGTTTTCAAAAATCAGCTATTTATTGTATACCTACTTAAATTTTTTGTCCTAAAAACCTTTTTTTAATTTAATGTCATTTACTTTTCTTTCAAAAATGTCGCATTTTATTTGCACTTTTTTCGAAAATTTTATTTATTTATTTATTCGAAATGTATCAAAGTCGAGTCCTCGCAAATCGCAAAAAATTGCAGCCGTTGACTTTTTTCAGGTCATAGTATGAGAATATTTTACCTTGGTCCCCTTTTTTTGAATATTTTCAGCTTATGACTTCAAAGAGGAAAATAATCAAAATTTTTTGAATTTTATGAACACAGCACTTTGAGACTTTCCATTGATGTATAAGATAAGATAGCTCGTAATTGGTAATATATAAAAAAATACACTTTTTAAAAAATTGCAAATAAAATGCGACATTTTTTGTCAGAGAACAAAACGGCATAAATGTATATTTTATAAAAAATGTAACGATACGCTACAAATTTGTATGAAAGTCTTTGAAGTGATTAAAAATGTTGATATTTTTTTATTCAAACAAAAACGCAAACCCAGAAGATACAAACTGAGGTCCTAAGGGTAATGGTAGTTTTATTAATTTTAAAAATAAAATATTGCGTCGATTAAAATGGACTACAATTGCTATGATATTCCCTTTACGTTTTCATACATCGAAATAAATTTTAATGATTAATAATGTCCTCATTATGAAAAAAAAAAAAAAATATTAGAAAGTATGAAACCTAATTTTTATGTGCTTTTATATTATTATAAGAATATAAAGAATATCGATGATATGATGTGGAAGTGTATATGAAATTAGAAACTTTCAGATTATTTCGATATGGAAGGCCCCCCTAGCTACGCCGCTGGTTATTAAATACATTATTCTGAATTAGTTATATTAATAAAAAAATTTTTTATTAAACTTTAAAAATTAATAGATGACAGGATGTTTTATGGAAAACTATATTTAAAATTGGACCTTTAACCAAGTTTTTTCAAGTTTTCAAGCCTGATTCTGAAAAAAAATATTCAATAATTATATCATAAGTTAGCTTGTGCGTTAACCTATATACGAATTTAAGAAATGTCCTCATATTAGGCCTCATGCCTTAAATAAAACAACTGAAAATGTTGATAATTTCTATTACACAACAAGGAGTTTGCCTTGCCTGAGCATGCCGTTAACTAGAAAATTCTTCGACTTGATATTAAATTCGTAAGAGCATTGACATAAAATTCATGAATTTAGATCAAATATGCAATGATCTATAAAACCTTAATACGCTTTTATTTATAAATCCTTTATAACATCATCTTGTTTCGGAATGATGTGAAGCAGGATATCTTCTATGATTATTGTTTTTTTGTTTTAAATATTTAATATATATTTTACAACCAACACTTTTTTCACTGTATACTTACCCAACTCAAATTACCATATGGAATGACAGTTGCATGTTTAATTTTAACTCCCTTTTCCAAGAAAACTGTCAGACACGATTGCACTATTTTTGCCTCTGCCTTCAGGATATATGACACTTTTTTTTGTGTA